>JARHVA010004808.1:1160000-1428826 GCA_037957365.1 Torreya grandis | reverse complement strand
TGTGATATTTATTTGGTACATCTCATATTATATTCAAATGTCAAACTCTATAGGTGGCATCATGATAAAGCTGAGGTCCATTGGGGTGTGATAGGAAAGTATACTAGGGTATGATTTCTCATCATTATATCCTCTCATGCCACATACTTTCTCAGACAAGTACCCAATATTTGTATTAGATTGATGACTCTATAAGGCATCTTGAAGAGTGAGGAACACATTGTGAGAATGTAGTATCTTTTTACTTATCCCATATACTAGGCCTTCATGGGATTATATATATATATATATAAAATTCACTATTTAACCTAAATTTACATTGTTAGGCAGGGTTATCTTAGGCCATTTATGTTCAAATCCTCTTAGTCTTTAAAACTTGAGTCAAAATTGTTGTTTTCATTAAAGATCATGTTTTCACCTTGGTGCCAGCCTCTTCCACACACCACACATTTAATTCATACCCTTGACAAGAAATTTTGTTTTTAAATATTTCCCCATTTTTTTACTTCCCATTCTACATCTCTTTTGACATGGTAGAAATATAGAAATTCTAGTTTCTCCATCCTAGAATCAAAGATGCATCTTTGAGTTTTTATGAGTTTGTCTCTTAGTTACTACCTTAACTTTATAGGATTTATCTTAGTTATATTTGAGACCTCAAGTCTTTTATTCAATATATTGTGGGTTAATTGGTATAATTTATCCATTTCATGATTTTCATATTATATTACCATCTTTTTTTAGTATGGTTTGTTCCTTATCTCACATTAATGTTGTTATCATTCACCAATTCTATATGTCCTTGGTTTGATTTGGAACTTGGATTTTTATCTTACCAATTTTACCCTTAGTCATTATTCATTTTCTTGAGTATTTTGGTTCAAAGCTAGCCCCTTCCATGTGATTTGATTAGTTTTGAGAGTTTTCCAAAAACATTGGCCTTCCTGTGTTTGATTGATTTACTTTCTAGCCTCGTATCCCTAGGGTTTATCAAATGTAGTTAATTCCCCTCCATGATCAAGTCTATGATCATTTTCATGTAGGTCATTCAATGATAAAGGTAAGGTAAGGTGTATATGATACTTTCAATTATTCATTTATTAACACTTATTTTCAACATTTATTTTAGTATTTAATTTTAGTTGGCCTAGTTATTATGTTTCTATGTTATTTTCTAAAGCACCATCCTATGTTACACCATTGTGACATGTGAATGGGAAATATGTATACACATAGTATTTTTTAATTTTATCATTTACTTACATTTTCTCATACAACATGTAGAGCTTCAATCTTACTGATTGCACAATTTAAAGTGTGTATAGGGAAAGGGGTGGCCAAGCCTTTGGTGTTTTGTGATATATGTTGTTATCTATGTCATGATCACATCATTCTTATTTATAGTTCAACTCCCTTAGATTTTTCTTTTTACCTATCTCCTTCCATGCTATCTTACTCAACCATGCTAGTTCCCTCATTTCCTACTACATTGGTTTGGTCCAATGTGATTTACTTCACACCTTCTCCCTCTTTATACTATATTAAACTAGATGATGTCATTATGAGCTAGTCTTTTGTAATTTATGTTATTTTGGCCTAGTCAAAGTAGTTTGATGTTAGCCAAATCCTTTTAAATGCATTGAACTGAGACAATACTATTGTCCTATATTTTAGGATGGGTTTGGGTTATTAAACACTATATATACAGGTCACATTTTTATACCAACATATAATATACACTCTATTCTCTCCACTTTCAATTGTATTTCTTCCCTAATTCACATTTGGAGGAGTTAAGTCTATAATATTGTCTTGAAGGAATCTTGTCTTGTGGAAATCTAAGAGATTTATTAGAAGGATTCATTTTAATTTAGAGATTTATTAAGCCTCTGAGGTGTTAAAAACCACAAAACTCTCTTAGGAATCACCATTCCTCAAGAAGGAGATTAAGGATCAATGGGTGCCTATCAAGTTAAGTATTTCTAACCTTAGCTCTTTTTTATTTCATTTAGTAGACATAAGTTGATTGTTTCTTAGTGAATGAATGTGTGCGTATCCTTATTTAGTATTTATATACACTTATACTTAGTGTGTTTATAGGATTGATTGAACTTGCCATTTATCCATAATTAGGTTTCTTAGACCCTCATTTGTTACCATTTATCCTTACCCATTTTGATTATTTTAACCCTCCCACTTTAGTTTAGTTTTGTTTACTTACACAACTACTTACATTGATTATTTTTAATATAGATTACTTGCATAATGACCTAATTATAGTTATTTAATTTTGTCATAGACCTAAAGTATTTGGAACAATTTACTTTGATATTTATGATATATGTACCCCTTTTTCTAAGTTTACATATCCATTTGTCATTTCCTATACATTAGGTATCATTGGGATCTATTTGATTAACCTTCTCTACATCTGGATACTTCTTCGAGTTTAAATATTTATAGATAGGATATTTTCAAGCTAGTCATAGATAATTACATATATTATATTGAGCCTAACATGAAAATTACCATTTCCTTCACTCTTTCATCCAACTACATCGACCATACCTAATATAATCCTATATCAATTTTATCATTTAACAATCTATATTTTCCAAATGTGATACAATTTTAGGCCAAATTCTCTCTTCCAACCAACTATATCAACCATATTTAATAAAATGATGTGTCATCTTCATATTTTCCAATCAAATATAAATGTCATAAATAATATAGTTTTACGTTAGATTTTATTTTCATATATCTATATCAAACATCTTGATACAATTCTATTCTTATCTATGAGCAACATCGACCAAACCATTATGTTATGTGTTTGTATAGACTATATTGACCAATCTAATATAGGTTTTTATGCATTTGTAACTACATCAACCTAGCTTGATACAATTCTATTTTTTTAATTTTTAGCATAATTTTGTTCACTGATATCAATTGTCTATTTATTTCAATTCATTGAATGCTACAAATTGGTTTTAAATATTGATTTTAGAAATTTATTTTTTATTTTTTTGGTTTTCTTTATAAATTATGTTATAAAAATTTTCAAACTACTTAGTGAATGCCAAGCAAGGTTACATGGTGTATTATTTATACACATCATGGCATTGGGGCCTTACCTTAATTATTATATCCATAGTATATCACTAAGCATTAAATTTAGTTTCCAAATATCTTATGATATATCAAAAATGCCTAAGATTTACTTTTTATTAAACCTTAGGAAACCAACCATCTATTTTATTTTTTTGTGCACTTGAGAGGAATGTATAACCTATGAGAGTTACTCTCGTCATACCCTTGAAACCAAGGTAGTGGGATACATACATGGTTTAGCCTTTGTAGTTAGTGTTCTAAAACATTGGGCTAACACTAATCAACAAATACGTAAATATATTTGAGATCCCACACTATCAACCAAATCCTTTTATTACATCTACTTTATTTTATTTCATAAAATTAGTTAGATTTAATTTGTTACTTAAATGGTTTGATGTATTAAAGAATGTATCAACCATAAATACAATTTTATGTTATGGGTTGTAACTACATTAGTTAGCCTAATAAAATTACATGTGTGCACAAAATTCTTAGATCTAATTGATATATTCCCATGTGTTTACATCCTAACTACATTGACTCATTTGATATAATCTAACTATTTACCATCATACAACCAACTGTATCAACCAAACAACTATAATTTGGATTTTTTCAACTTGACTAATATACCTACTTGATATGATATATTGGACTCAGACATATATCTTTTGACTACATTGAAAATTTTGATATAGTCTATTAGACTCAGCTTCCTTCTTTTTGACTGCATTTGCCAAACTCAATATAATTTGCATTCTAGTTCCCTATTATCAAATTGCAACATCCAGATAACTATAGTTTGATTTTAACCAATTTATAAGACACTACATTTATTAGATGGATATAGTCAATTTTATCTAGTTTACAATAAGACACAAACTATGTGTCATGAATTTTATACTTTCTAATCACATTGGCTTCATTATAATCCATTGCTTGATAATTTTTTAGTATCTCTTTCTTGTAAATATTCAAACACATTTTCCTTTTAATCTATGTTATTTAATTATTTTATAATAGGTGTCTAATGTATTTTCCATAGATATTGAACTGATAATAGTGCATGATAAAACCTCATTTTTAAAGATTCTATCTATCATTTTTGAAAACTTAATAACAATCACTCCTCTTCTTCCCCTAAAAAAAATTATTTTAAAATGATTCAATTTTTTTTTTATAAATTAGGATAAAATATCTTTTAGGAAAACATTAAAGTGTGCCCATTATATAAAACTCAAATTCTATAACCATTTTTTTCTCATGTATCTTTGAGAAGTAAAAGAAAACATAACTTATCTTGTAACTCTCAACTTGTTTTTTCCTAAAAATATTCAAGATTTGAGATTCAAATAACGGAAATGAAATAAAAAGTCATATTAATAAATTATATAAAAAGTTTTGAAATGTTGAGTAATATCCATACAAAAATTTAAATTTAAATAATAAATTCCTTCCATTCTTTTATTTATTCATGTACACTTCTTATCCAGTAGGCTTATTTTGATCCATCCATACAATCCTCATTTTATATAATTGGTTAATGAACTTTATCATGACTCGTGTATTATTTTATTTATTTTGCTACCTAAAAATGTTGATTACTTGATTGATAGTTGCTTTTTATGAAATAATGTGAGAAGATATTTTATTCATTATCTCATATGCACTAACAAAGTTTGTATTCTTACAAATCCTTTTTTATGCTTCAATGGCATGGTTACCATTGAGAATATAAAAACTAAATATCTAAGTCAAATAGTTTAACCTTATATAATAATTACTAAACTCCACTTACTTTTGATGCTCTATAAGGAATCAATATGCCTCTCAGTGTGTAGTTATACCATGCATTAACATAGAGCTAACCAATCTATCAACATTGGCACTATCTAATGGTTGGTACTAATATTTTATGGGGTTTGATGTCAACAGTGAATTTTAAATTTTGAAATACTTTTCTTCAAATAAAAAACTAAGATTATTGTCCTATATAAATATTTTACTTTTTAGAGGCACTCTTAGCCTGCTTCATCATTGTATTCTCCTTTGAAGATTTCTTTAGTTTTTAAAATTTAGAATTTTAAAGTTCTTATTCTAAACATTTTATAAGTGTTGCTTAGATACATTGTGAAAAATTTTCCAACACACACACACACACACACACACACACACACACACACACACACACACACACACACACACACACACACACACACACACACACACACACACACACATCCATTATGTTATGCACATTTATATAATTGATAATAGATAATGTTAATGTTTGTTTGTAGAGACTCTGAAAAATAGTAAAAATACTATTTTGAACACTTTCACAATTTCTAATCCTAGTCTTATCACCATATCTATATGGATTAATTTCCCAACCATAGCAATGGCATGAAGTATTTTTACATTTTTTTAAGTGAGGTATAGTACATTTTTAATATTTATAAGTTTGCATTTCCATTTGGAAACAAATCAATATTGAACGTTGTTATCTATCCTCTTAATTTTTAAAAAAATAATACATCTTAATTTAAATATTTCACTTTCATAACTATGCCAATCTCATAATTTATCTAATATTTAATATGAAACAACTACAAATCTCATTTGAACTAGTCAGTATAGCCTTAAAAAATAAAATTTCATGAAAGGGAATTTGATAAAATACAACCACAATTTATGTAGAGAAGTTGTAAGAGTGCTAAATAAATGACATAAATATTGAGTATAAAAATATAATTGTTTATTTTAACTAAACTAATGCTCTTTAATTAAATTATACTTAGAATTAAACAAAAAAATGTTTGCATGCTTAATTAAATTTTAGAATATTTTGCAAAGAATAAAAATGTATTTCTACAACTTAATTTTAAAAATTTAAATTAATTTTATATACAATCTATAATAAGAATATTTATTTTAATTTTTTAATGAATTCTCACCCATGTATTATTTTTAAAATAATATACTATTTTTATTTAAATGAACAAGTACCCGCTAATTTGTTTATAATAAGAACAAAGTAAAAGATAAAAACATTAATTTAAATATTTAAAGAACTAATAATGATGATTTATTTTATTAAAAATATTAAACAAAATAATAAAAACACAAGTATTGTGAATCTTCAAAGAATTATAGTTGCAATTTTTTTTTAAAACCATATAATTATATTATCTTAAATGAACTAGTGTCCACTAGTTTGTTTACACAAAGAACAAAGTAAAAGATAAAAATAATAAAGTAAATCTTTAATGAAATATAGGCCATAATTGCTTTTATAAAAAATTACATTTTTGTTAATTTAAATGAACTAGTAGCTATTATTTTATTTATACTAAGTAGAAAGTAAAATAAAGTAATACCATTTAAAAAAATATATTATATAATGAAAAAATAATGAATTGTCTATTATCAATTTTTATGTTAATTTATTTTAATTTTTAATACTAATAGAAGGATGTTTTCTAAATTATATGGTAATTTTAATGAATTAGGGCCTACTTATTATTTTCAAAAAAATATTTGTTTAAAATATCATCTAGACTTACTATTTTATTAGACTAGCGATCATTAGTTATATTATAGTTCGACTATACTCATAGATTACTTTGAATATTTAAACTGGATAACTCTATTTATGATTATCTTGTTTCATTATGATTTATTGAAATAGTATCTAACACTTATCCTTAATACAATAGAGTCATCTTTAATTTTTTTATGTAATAAAAAAAATGCGTAATATATTGACAGGTGAAAACGAAATATAATTTAATCTTTTTTCATAAACATTGTTAAAATAGTGGCCATGTCTTATCTTGAAAACAATAATATTATATGAAATATCAATATTTTTGTAGTAATTCAATTGGTAAAATCAAATTTTTATTTTTATTTTTTGTATGGTGTGAATAGGCAAATACAAATTTTAAAATAAAATATGAATAAAGAGAAAGTTGTGTGCTGGTTTCCTCCCAATGATTTAGCCATTTATATCTAGTCACATAAAATATTACATATTGATAATATAAATATAATTTATTTTATATGTTTTTATAATTATTATGATCTTGATTAACTTTAATATTCACATTCATATTTGATTAGATTTTAGTTAGATAAAAAAGTGTTTTAAATAGAATTTAAATCATTTTAAAATCTAATAAAAATATATCTATTTGTTAATGAATTTGCAACAAACTATAATATGTTATTATGTTTATCAAAAGATATATTTTGTAGTGATAATGATTTAATAAATAATGCTTCATTATTTCATTAATAAAAATGTTGAGATATTATGAGAATATATATTTGTATATAAAGTTTCACTATAAAATGTTTATGATGCAATGATTCATTATTTTAATAGTGAAAAAATTTAGAAATTAATTTTTAATTTGAATTGGACTTTAAATTTTAAGTTAAATAAAACATGGCATAATCCAAATAAAATATCTAAAAAACTTATTTAAATTGTAAAATATATATTTATTATAATTGTAAAATATATATTTTTAACAAATTAACCATAGAAAATTAGGTTCATTTTAGTCCCAAATTTCAAATTTCTAAAAATATATTAAATTGAAAAATATATTTATTGTAATTGTGAAATATGACTTTTTTTGTTTTTAAAGTTATTATAATTTTAAAAATATATATTTTTATTTAACAAATGTCAAAAATAATGATTTGTTTACAAACCATTAAAAAACATTTAGAAATAATATGCCTTTAAAGTGAAACTTATTTTAACATTTAAAATTAGATTTACCTTTTCAACATAATTTGATAATAATATTAATTTATTAATTAAATTCAAGAATAAAAAACATCTAAAAAAGTGAATAAAAACTACATGTACATTTATTAATTTGTTTTGATATTTTGAAACATATTTTATAAGAAATTATAACCATTTATTATCATTGATATTTATTTAATAGAAAACATTTCAAGCATTATATGCGTTTTTAGTGAAATATTTTTTTTTTCTTTTTCTATGAAATAAATATTATATGTATTTAATTCATATTTAACTACAAGATGACAAAACTTGAATAAAACATATTATAAATTTTTATTATTTACAATTTCAAGGTCAAATCAATAAGGGAGATAGTGTAAATACAAATATGGGTAGAATTTACTAATTTTGAATTAAAATATGAGCAACGTTTTTAAAAATTGAATGGAAAGGTTTTCTTGCACAATTTTAGCAACAAGAAAGGAATATACAACAAGGAAGCTAGAATATTTAAGGTTCTTTTGCACACTATAGAATATTCATAGTGAATTTACATGATATTATTAGCAATAAAGTAAGTCAGAGTGAGGAAGCAAATGGATTCAAGGTTCTTTTATCCAGATTTTTGATTTGTCTATTTTTTAATAATGAAATGCAAATGTACGAGTGATAGATATATACCTCTATAGTCATTTTTCTTTTACGTCTTGAATATCTTTTATTTGTATTTTAAAGTTATTTTTATGATTCTTATCGTTAAGTAGTTCGCTTCCTTCCATTTAAAATATTATTTCAGTTTCTTCTCTCTCACTATAGTCTTTTATTCTCCTTTGTAAACCTTCTAAGATTTTATCACCAACTAGTTCTCTTCATTTCATCTTAGAGACTTACTTGATAGTTTTTTGCTTGAGGGTCGTTATATTGAATCTTCATAAATCTTTTGTTAATTTAAGTGTTTTTTTCTTGATAATGTGCACTTTTGTGTTGGTGATAGCTATTATTATTATTATTATTATTATTATTATTATTATTTCCCTAATATCAATGATTTTGTTTATATAAAAAACACCACTAATATCATCTCCCTTTCATGTGAAGTACATTCCCCATTATTTCTATAATTACATATCACAAATTTAAAAATTAAGAATGCTATTTTCATTTTCTTCCTTTTTACTTATATATATATATATATATATATTACAAGCACATTTATTTAAAATTTTATAATCTTAGACAATATTCAATACTGTATTTTTTGATTTGTAATCATCTTTTACCAGAGCTTGGAATTGGAAACTGCTTTTAATCACAAAAATAACAATTGGTATATGACACAATCAAGGGGACCAAATCCCCAGATCCCCAAGAGTATTCCATTAATGACCACATACATTTTAACCTTTTAGGGTTTGACTAATGTAAATCCTATGTTTGATTAAAAGGCTGAGTAGTCTAAATCAGTGAAATAATATACAATAAATAACTATTGATTTGCTATAGATTTTTACTTTTTAACTTTATAAAAATAGTAATAAATATGTTTAAATAAAGATCTATATAGAAAATACCTAACATAGAAGATCTAAGTGCTGAAAATTGAGATACGAATAGTTCTAAGTTTCATTAACTATATCCCTATGTCATATCATCTCTTGGATAGTAGTGCCATACTTGGACAATAACACCATATGGCTCTAGTGTCTTGAAAATGGTAATAGTGTCCTTTGTGCAAGACTATTCCTAAATTATGGGTGCACTTGTTCTTGTGTTTCTAGGTTTTGTTCATATATGCATGAATTCTAAAACTATATATTTCCCTATAATAATTGATTTATGATGCAAACCCTAATCCTCACACGTAAGGTATGAGTTGAAAATGTGTGTTCATTAGTAGGATAGGCTAAACATCCTTAACACCCCTTAAAAGAGAGTTACCCTACATACCAATACTCAAAGGAGGGATCAATCCTAATGTAGTTATCACCACCTAAGTGTTGGTGCAAGTGTAAGTGATGCCAGAATGATAATGGTTTTGAATGCCTTGAGTGTGCTTGAGATTGGAAATCTATAAAATCTAGGCTTAAGGTAGTTGTAGATGGTAGTATGTATAAGTAAAGAAGAATAAAGATTAATAACCTTGATTTTGGTCAAATATTTTTATGTTTGAATAGGTATTTTGTATATATTTTCCATCTAGTGGATCGAGCTCTAAAAATCATGTAATTATAGTGTTATGTAGCTTGTGCAGTTAATAAAAGATGTTTAGGCTGAACTTAGGAGGGTTTAACTTTTGAAAATATATTTTTTTAATAAATTTAATACAAAGGACATTAGTGCCATGTTGGGGACACTAGTGTCACATGGCTCTAGTGTCTTTAGTGTGGTGCTAATGTCTAGTTTTCAGGCTACTAGGCATGAAGGGCCAACATCTGGGAATGAAGTTCTAAGATTGTGTTTTAACTGACTAAAGACACTTGTGTTCTAAAAAAAGGTTGTAAAAGTGTGATAAGAGGATCAAAGATAGGTCTAGGTCTAAGATAGGAATATGTTATCTCAAGTATCACTCTTAACACTCAAATACTACACTTAGGTGATTTCATTTGCCCCACCTTTATGATAGAAATGTAGCAACGTGAAATGACTAGTATAAAGGAAAAATAAGTGTACTTAGACTTATCTAAGAAGTGAATATTGTGTAGCTAATTCTAAGTATGTGAATTTGGGTTTGCATATGTGAAGCATGATCCAAAGCATGACCTAAAATGAAACATGCATAAATTAATCCTTACTTAAGAGATATCAAAAGAAATAGACTATGATAAATAAAAAAGTAACTTAGTAAAAATAATAAAAGAGATGGGAAAGAGGAAATGAATGAATACACCTCATTAGGTACATGAACCAATGCATGAACCTAGTGATAACCTATGTGTGTGCATGTATATAGTGACCAAATAATTTAATAACTTGGACTAAGCTGATAGGTTACTCAATCCTCATATGTGGGTGGCTTAAGAAATCAATCCAATTTTGACTCCATCATTAGCCACCCTTGCTTGGTGGATCATGACCTATAAATAGCTTGGATTAGACTGAAAGTGTGTCTAGCCATCTCATGTGGGTGGATCAAGAACTCAAGTAGGATATGACTCCATAATTTTCCACCCATATGTGTTATATGCATCTAAAACTAAAGTGCATAAACCTATGGAAATATCTAACTAGATATATCTAACTATGTATGTCATCTTTGTGACCACTCAAGTACATTAGGTGTCTCTAGGCCATTTGGAAATGCTAACCACTATAGATGGATTAAGGCATGAAATGAGTGATAACCTCATATTTGATGTCAAGTGCATACATCATAGATAATGACATGGAGTTTTCCATTCCATCTAATCAACCTATGTGACTGATCATATGGAGATAATGTGTTGTGGACATGCCCCCAATCTGATATCTGAGTATACTAGTTCTAGACTAAGTTATAATAATTATATCTATGTATCTGAACTAAATATGTGGATGATCATGTCACACATGATTCCCCAAATGTAAGTAATTGATACAAACCTTAGCTAAACTAGGGTGAATATGAGTAAAATCTTAGTGTAACTATCAAACCTATAGTTGTATCTATGCAAACTTATATTTTACCTAGTGTACTAGTGTAGCTAATCTAAACTACCCTAAAATTAGGGCCCTACTGATAGTAGCGTCATGTCTTAGACAATACCACCATGTGTCATTGGTGTCCCCAATTGGGTTCTAATGTTTGTCTATTCTAAAATCTAAGTCACTATATTAATTTCCAATTCCCTATTTTTCTTGTGTTTTACCTATGTCTAACTTTATGAAACTGAGCCTATGTGCTAAAAAATGTTTTGTGAATGTAATGTAGGAGCTTAATCTCTGTGAAAATCCCCTATCAATACCCCCTATTTTGAGGGTAGTTATTGAACCTATGTAGGAACTATCCTCAAAATAAATATCTCTTCAAAATGTGTGTTAGCTAGAGCATATATGATAACTATGTGATAATCCAATACAATGTGTAAACATAACATCAAAATGTAAGAGAATATGAGCATAGGTAAGTAATTTAAGATATATGTTATGTCTAAAATTACATAAAGGTTTCAAGATATATGTAATCAATGTGTATAACATAAAATTTGAGTAATTACTTAGGGGGATGGGGCATGATGTACATCATGACACCCAAGTAGGAAGGGTAGATGCATGAGGTCCCTCATGGCATCGATAACTGGTGTGTGTAACAATAAAATACAATTTTCATGGCCATGATTAATATAATAAAGCATACATACAAAACACATGAGGTACTTAAAATAGGCCAAGGGGACATATTATAAGGGGCATGGGCACATGCCACTAAATCTGAGAAAAGAAGACATACAAGGACATGTTCAAATGTCCACATATGCAAGCAACAAGCAAGTTATATTAAAGCCACATAGAATAAAATGTTCAAATGTATATATACATAATCAAGAAATCACACACAGTGGACATGGGCACATGCCCAAGGCATACATGAATAGAAATGGCATAGAGCTACAGAGCAATGGCATATTCAAATGCCCTTGAATAGAAGAAGCATATAAAATACAATCAATTATAAACTAGGAAAGTTAGAAATGAAAGCAAGCATGAATGTAGTAAAAATCTATGTAAGAGATAGGATGTACATATGCTGAGTCTAAACTAGTGATAGTCAAAAAAAATCTAAGTATGAGTAACACTGATCAATATCAAGATATATCAATGTGAAAAGTGGAATGTAAAGAACATAAGGATAAAACCTAGTAATAGAAATTATGTATAATATGCCCTCAAGTGGGTGATTATGTCAAATTAATAACCTTGAATCAATGTATATGCCCACAGTGGGTAAATAATAGTAAGTCTAGACCAACATAGTGGACTTGTCTCCTATAAGCAATATACAAGTACTCAACAAGAACAAGTAAAGCATGTATGTATGATAAAACTGATTATACTAAGATAGCTATCATATGTAGTTTTTAGGAAATATAATAAGTGTAAACATAAAAATGCATACAATATATATTTTGTATATTTTTTGAGCAATATTTTAATGTTTTTGTGTTTTGAAAATATTGTAATGTTTTTTTATTTTCTACATATAAGCTATGTACAAGCAGTATGAAAATGAACTATGTACAAGGAGAAAGAGAGAGAAGGAAAGTATGTATAATAAAAGAGAAATAATAATAAATGATGAGTCTTATGGGAGACTCACTATCACTATGTCCTGTGTCAAAAGTAGAACAATAATCTCTCATGCAGTGTGAATTCTATGTTATAGTTAAATGTTTTTATAGTAGGAATCTAAGTATTGTTCATCGTCTGAATCATAATAACATGGAATGCTAGAGGTAATTTCTTCATACTATGGAGTTGACCTTTTTTAATTATGATTTGGCATATTGATTATGATTTTTCCCTTCAAAACTGTGCTTATTGTAAACATATGGTGTTGTGGAGGCTCTTTTGCTAGAAAACTTATTTTGAGAATTCTTGTTTGTGTAGCATGATTTTGACTTTACAACTTAAGATATTTCTCTTTATATAACATTTACTATGTATCTATATGTTTTTCCTTGATAAAATTTATCTATGACTAATGTATCTTAGGATGTTCAATAATTCCCAAAGCCTATTGACCAATATTATCAACTGCTAGAATAGGAGAAGTGATGTCTTGGGCCTACTTTCCCAAACCTTGACCATGATAATCAAAATTTTATAGATAATTTTGATCATAACCATACTAATTTGAAAGTTGAGCCTCATTTTAGAGAGGTAGATTTGCATCATTTTTTGCTTTACCTGTGTTGGTTGTACCATTTCTTGCTCTAATTATGCTTAGTGAACCTTTTATTGCTTTGAGTTATGCTTTGGTAGCCATTTTTGTACTATTTTTTAATTTGACCCTTTTTTAATTGGTAGATGTACCATTGTATGTGTGGATAATGCATCACTATGTGAGTCATATATATCCATTATCTATTGTATTTTAATTTTCAATGCTAAACATGAATTGATGTGGTGTCCATGCATTCTACGATATGCAAAAAAAATTGGATCTCCTCATTGGGTGTAGAGGAGGTAAGTTGATCAACTTATCTTTAATCATTTCCATTAGTACCTTAAACACTTATTGATCTATGAATTATTTTGAATCACTATTTGTAGATGTACTTTATTTTGATTTCATGTTTTGATATGTAACATTGTTTGTCACAAATTGACTAAATGAAGATGCATTACATGATTTACACTAGTGTGCCCTAAAAAGATTTATTCTGTAAATTTTTTTTCTAATGTTTTAATATTTTCATGTAATATTTGATTCTGATTTTTTAAAACTATAATTATCTTTCTCATATTGATAATTTTATCACATAGAGTCTCACAAATAGAAGCCCTAGTTATTTATGATTGAACATGTAAGCACACATGTTATAGGGAAGAGGTGTGAATATACTGAGTATGGGTATTAATGCCATTGTTATAGGCTACTTCATCTCATGGAGAGGTGATATCATGGACCTATTTATATGGAAAGTATCTATCACCCTCATGGAGATGAGGAAGAGAAAGAGATTCTTTCTTGTGCATAAGATATGACATTAAAACTTGAAACATAGTTTTTAGCTTAAGTGTTTAATCCTCTATGTGTGTATAGGTGTGATTTTTATGAAATTCCATATAGGATAAATATAACATTATATGAAATATGACATATATTAAAATTGATATAAATCATCATCTATACATGTGTTTATGTATTTTTTGAATTCATTCTGAATTAAAGGGAACAAGCATGCAAATGAAAGTATTAGACTTTGCAACAAAAAGTGATTAATTTATTATATCATTATGATCATGATTATATGAAATACAAATCATAATATATATGAATCTAAAATATGAGTGCTATAAATGTAAACCCTAGGATTATCTAGGGTTAGGGTTTTGAATTAGGGTTACTTTGAAAAAAATTAATTTACATTAAATAAATGAAACCCTAATGTGGGATTGATAAAATGAGCTAGGTTATGCTAAAAAAAATAGAAGTTTGTAACCTGATTTAGTGAAAAAAATTTGTAGAAGGTAAACCCTATGTAAAACTGTGGTTTTAGGCAATATTCAAAGTAAGTCAGGTTCACCAAATGTTTTAATATTTTAGGGTTTTACTAATGTAAATCCTATGTTTGATTAAAGGTATGGTTAGTATAAATTAATGAAATAATATCTAATAAATAATCAATGATTTTTATACATTTTGAATTTATTTAACAAAAGATATGAGTGCTAAATACTAAGATACAAATAGGTATAAGTGTCATCAACTAGATCCCTACATCAAATCATCTCTTGGATAGTATCACCACATTTAGATAGTAGTTCCATGTGGCTCTAGTGTCCTAAAAATCATGTTAGTGTCTTTAATGTAGGATTATTGATAAATTTTAGGTGTACCTATGCATGAAGTCTTAAACTTTGTATTATTCCTATAATAGCTTATTTATGATGCAAACCTTAACTCCTTGCAAGTAAGGCATGATCTAAAAATGTGTGTTCATTAAGAGGATAGGTTGGACATCCTCAGCACCCCATTGTGAAGAGTGTTGCCTACATACCAATACTTTAAGGATGGATCAAACCTGATGTAATTCTCCCCAACTAAATGTTGTGAAAGTACAAGTGATTCTAGAATGATAGTGTTCTTGAGTTCCTTAAGTGTGCATGAGATTATAAATCTATAAAATTTGGATTTAGGGTAGATATATATATATATGGTAGTATGTAGAAGTAAGGAAAAATAGAGATTAAAAACCTTGGTTTTGATCAACTTGTTTCATGTTTGAATTGGTATTTTGCATCAATTTTATATCTAGTGGATAGAGTCTAAAAGTCTTATATTTATAGTTTTATTTATCTTGTGTGGATAATAAAAGATTATTAGGCTGATGTTAGGAGGGTTTAAATTTTAAAAATATATCTATTCAAAGAAAGTTAGGGTAAAGGACATTAACACCATATTAGGGACACTAGTGCCATGTGGCTCTAGTGTCCTTAAAGTGGTTTTAATGTCCATCTGGTAGGTTTTTGGGAATCCTAGTAGGTTTTTGGGAATCAAGGAATTAAGGTTTAATATTATGTTTTAACTAACTAGGGATGTCTATGGTCTACACAAAAGTTGGAAAAGTGTGATAAGAGGCTCTAAGATAGGTGTAAGGTTAAACTAGGAATAGGTTGTTTCAAGTACCACTCTTAGCACTTAAATACCACTTTTAGGTGATTACACCACACTATCTTAATGGAATTCTATATCCTAGAGACCATAATCCATTCCATCTATCAAACATTACTAGTAACCAAAATTTCCTCCTCTACCATGGGACCTACCTACATGCTCTATGGGAACCATTTCCAACCACCAGTATTGACCATTAGTGATTGAATATGATAAACTTTAAGTATACCTAATACTCACAACCACAACTGGCCTCACATGTCTTAGTGGGGATCAAACCTTGGTGGGCTTGGATACATCCAAATGACCCAACCAACTCACCCTCACCTCATTATCAAAACTATATTTTTTTGATATATATATATATATATATAATTTCTTAATAATTTTTTTAAAAGACCATGGTGGCATTTGATGATGGAGTAATGATGAATTTGGTCTTTGATGTACAAATAAGATGGATATGTATGTGTATAGTAGAGGTTAGAGTGAATGACCTCATTTGACAAAGCATGGTGATTTACTTAATAGTATTTATGTTTGTTTATTACTAAAAATAGTAGAAAAAATCATCATCTATTTGATGGATGCTATCATATGCTCCTTTATTTATAGGATATAACTCCATCAAAGCTCTTAGATTATTAAATAGACCAAAATTTTTAAATGGAGAAGTAGAGAAAGTCCACTTTATTATTTATTTTTGACTTTCTTGATGTTTTAGAACTTTTAGATTGAGTGTAAAGTGTTTGAAAAAATACCACTCTAAATTTTTATTTTAGGTTGAGATTTCAAAGATTTACCAATATTGGATGAGTGAATAGAGAAACTAGTATTGCTATTTGATTATCTATTTCCAAACAAAACATAGGAGTGTGGTTCCTAAAATGTGTATTTTTCTTTGAAACAACTATTTTTAAAATCTAGCCATGATAACCATTATTGTCTCTTTATCATTCTCCCATTGATTAGTCTGATTGTCAACAAGTATTCTATGAGTTTTGAGTTATTAGGTTACATAGTCAGAATAGTTCAACTCCTTGATGATACTTGCATATTAGGGAATAGACTGGTGGCCATTTCATTTTTCCTTCTCTTCACCCTACACTTACTTCTAGGTTTTAATGGTAGATTTACACTCAAAGACTCGAAGTCTCTACTTCTTAGATCCTAATTTATTTGACAAAGAAGTAGAACATGTGGAATTCTTAAATGACCCCTATCTAGGGAGGTCTATTTTTTATGAGAATATTTGGGGAAAATAACTACCCCTTAAGATTGGTTCTAACTTTCCTAAAGTCAATAGGGGGAATTCACACACTTGTACAAACTTCCTCCAAACTTTTGAGTGGATCTAGTGGTGGATTTGATGATATTAGTTTGGTTGACCTAAGAAATATATTTTTGATTTCTAACTCTAAAGGTGTTATTGAGAGCAAGAAAAAACTACCACAACCCAACTACACTTTTAATATACTTAATGAATCTATGGATCCTTAGACCAAAGGAAATTTAAGGGTATCCATTATCTATTATCTCCATAATATATTATCTTTGGTCAAAAGAGACATGATTTATATAAAATTTGAGTAGCTAGGGTTCTCTAAAATTATTATTACTTGGCAAAAAGGTAAGTGTGTTAAACTAAGGGAGAAATAAGTCTGACTAGTGCTTAGAGAGGGTGTCAATATGGATCATGTTTTAGAGTTGGAAAATATTTTACTTATGGGTTTTTTTTGAAGGATAATCTCTACCCACAATTTAGATAAATGGATTTATTAATTTTGGTAACCTCTCCTATGATACTCTCTTATCTCCCATAGCTTAGTTAGGGGTTAGATAGCCTTTGTATTAAAATCCTTAAAATATTTCACTCTCATTTTGGCACAAAGATGGTTTTGAGGGTCAATACCACTTACTCTAAAGATGTGGACATTAGGTTTTGACCCACTAGTGGAAAAATCCTTGACACATCTAGTTTGGGTAAAACTATCGGGCCTACCTTTGGAAATTTGGAGTAAGTTTTTTAATTAATTAGGGAAATAATTATGAAATTAATTGAGGAAGATGAAAAATATATCAAGGAATCCTCTATAATGGTGGCAAAAATTTTGGTTGACATAAATATATAGGAGGGATTGGAAAAGGATATAGTTTTGGAATTTGGATCCTAGATTTAAAACAAACTCTTGATTATGTGGGTATCTCTTTTAGGTGTGTTATATGTCATGCCTATGGAAAATTATCCATTGATTTATCTCATTTTTTCTCTCCCAAATACTAGAGGAAGAAGCAGACTCCTCATTTTTATCCTGAATGGGAGACTTAAGTTAATAGAGATGAGACACTGAACCTATTACAAAAAGATGTTAATAGGGGTTCTTCTCTAGTCAATATGATATTTGATAACCACTTATATACTTCTCAAAATTTAGAGAGATGTCATCACACACTTCCAGTGGGTGATGAAAACATAATGATTAGTGAGGTCCCCAACCTTTGGTTGAGGAATTGATTGGGTCCTCAAAGGAAGACCATGGGGATGTGATGTTACTTGATCCTATTAATATTCAACATTAAATTTTTTGGGACTCTCATATGAGCCCTTTGATTATGCCACTGGTGGAAAATATGCTTCCTCTCTTGTGTTTTTTAAGGAGATCCCAAAGATTCAATTTCAAAAGGAAGGGATAGATAGTGAATCTAAAATTAATAAGACTACATTCCATTTATTAGGAGAGCTAGAGAATACATAAAATTTCTTGGTGAAAAATCCTTCTCAAATTCTGACATTCCTTGAAGACCAACTAGAAAATAAAGTTTGATCTAAGATGGGCTCTTCTGATTCAATCCCTACTAAATATTTCTCTACCCCTATCCAAATGTGTTAACCATTGAGATCTTGCCTAGAGGTTGAATCCAATAAAGCTAAAATTATTGAAAGATTACTAGGGATATTCAAGAGTCCTACTAGTTCAAGCTCATAAAAAGGACGTCCATCCCTAATAATTCAAGCTAAAATATAGTAGTATGGGAAGTTCATTAGGAAAAACAAAAAATAATCTTAGGGCCCCTTGGAGTGGGAACAACCCTTACATATTATTCGATATGCTTATTTTATCCCTTAATATAATAGGGTCGAGCAATCCCTATAATTTTTTTTCATTGAAGTGACTAATATTTTTGCATAATCCAGACATGATTATGATATAAGAGACTAAGGGAGAAGGAATTAAAGTCATTAAAGGCTTATCTAAATTATTGAATAACTAGACATTTTTAGCTTTTGACTCCATTGGTAGTTTTGGTGATTTGATTTCAGGTTGGAGGACTACCTCCATATAGATGGACAATTCCTTTTTCTTCCACTCTAGTATTAGGGTAAAAATTCACTCCATGGAGTTTGGTAAATATTTCTCTATTTTGAATATCTGTAGACCCAATGAGGAGAGATTGGCATATTGGGATGATATTTTTAACCAATTTTTTTTGAGATTCAATTATTTTATTGTTTGGGTTGATCTAAATTTCACCACCAAGAGAGTAGAGGTTTGGGGACCTCTACATCAATGTATCCACTCACTAACTAATTCATATAAAGATTTGAGGATATAAATTTGGTAGATTTGGAACCTATTGACTCCCACCTAGAGGAACATGAGAACTAGGTGAGATAGTGTGGCTAAGATACTTGACATATTTCTCATCTCAAATTCCTTTTTTATGGGTTCTAAACAATTAGATCTTGGGTGACTACATGCGATGATTCTAACCATCTACCCATTCTATTACATATTTAAAGAGGGGAAGAAAAGCCTCTGAGCCATTTTAAATTCAATCTAAATTCACTATATGATCAAAATTTCATTAATATTTTTGAGAAGGGGTGCGCTATTTTATATTCTTACTCTTTAAAATTGGTTATTATACAATTTTTTACCAACCTTAAGAGAGTGAAAAAGTTAATTGTTGTTTGGGCTACCAAAAATGATAAGATGTTGATAAGGAAATCATACCACTAAAAAATTAGATCATTTCAATATATGGACATGATTTGGAAAATAATTTTGATGAGTCTAAAAATAGGCTCAAAACATTAGACTCAAATTTGTGATAATAGCTTACAGATATTGAAGCTCATCAATGACTTAAAAGTAGAGAACTATGGCTAGAAAATGGTGATGATAATATAATTTTTTTAGAACTTTGTTGAGTAATGCAAAAATAATAAAACTATTTGTGAAATGCCAAACTATGATGAATCTACTATGTGAACCTTCCATGATATTCTTGAGCTTGAGGTCTCTCACTTCCATCTTCTATATAAGGACTCAACTCATGTGAACATAGTGGAGATAGTTAAGATATCTACCTTCTTTCCTAATTTTGACACTGATGCTAATAATGAGAGGTTGGAGAAGACTATTTCAATTGAGAATTTATTGTATACTTTGGCTACCTTTCACAAAGATAACAACTCAATTCTAAATAGATGATCCGTTGAATTTTTCAATGTTTTTTTTTTAATTTTCTTGAGGAGGACATTATTAGAGTTATTGAATAGACCAGGAATTCAAATAAGGTACTTGGGGATTTCAATTACACCTTCATTAGACTCATCAATAAGAATGACATTCTTGAATAATTTTATGATTTTCAGCCTATCTCCTTATGTAATTACATATATAAAATCATTTATAATATCATTTCCATCTAGATCAAAGGTCTTCTTTTCATTTACATCTCAAATGAGTTATTTGGGTTCTTAAATGGGAAATAAATACATGCTATTATAGGGGTTGATCAAGAAGTAATATACCTCATCAAGATGAATAAGTCAATGGTTGTGGTTTTGAATTTGGACCTCTCCAAGGCATTTGATAGAATAAACTAGCTATATTTGAGATTAATTATGATTCATATTGTTTTTTGCTTCAAAATAATTAACTAGATCATGGGTTTCCTTTCTTAAGTTTCATTTACCTTTCTCATAAATGGCTTGGCCTCCACCTTCTTCATTCATTCACATGATATTAGATAGGGTTTTCCTCTCTCCCCACTTCTTTTTCTTCTTATTATCTAAGGGATGATTAAGTTCCTTCTTGATGCTAAACGTTTGGGATCTTTTAGGGGATAAAGGTTATCAGGTACATCTTTCTCACACAACTCATGTTTGTGGATGATGTGTTTTTATTTTATGATGGATCTCGCAAGGATATCTCTTTACTTAAGGAATCCCTAGATCTCTTTAGTGTGGCATCATACATGGTTTTAAATGTGTAAAAGTATGACATCTCCTTCAATGGATTATAGGTTCAATAGATTCATTAGATTCTCAAAATATTCCCCTTTCAAAATGTAAATTTATAAGGTCTAAATTATCTAGGGTTTCTAATGAAACCAAATGACTACAAGAAGAATGATTAGAATTAGCTTATTTATAAGGTGAATAAGTATATTTGTTGTTGGTGTAATCATTAACTCTCACTTGGAGGTAAACTTACACTTATTAAATCCATATTGGAGGCTATCTCAGTTTACTAGCTTACATTATCCCATATCCCCAAAGGGGTCCTTGATAATATATGTGAAATATATATATATATATATATATGGATGGATGGGGGAAAAAGTGAAAGATGGAATTTCCATTGTCAAATGGTAACCATTGCTACTCTTAATAAAATCAATGGTTGGGGATTAAAATATATTCACCTTTTTGGAGAGGCTCCAACTAATAAAAGTCTTTGGATGATTATCACTAAGGTTGTCTTATGGATTTAAATCATTAATCAAAAGTATATATATCCACTTAGTTTGGAAGATTAGATTTTTATCCCCAATAAAACTTGTCATAATGCATCTATTACATGGAAATCTTATGTTGAATCATTCCCTATCATTGGTAATTAGCTTATCTGTAAGGTGGGATATGACACTAAAATCAAAGATGGGATTGATCCATGGGTTGTCTATAGAAATAATTATAAATTTCCTAAAGATTTTACTATGATATTGGAGGGGTTGGGCATCACTTTTTTATTTCAAGTAGAAGATAAAAATATCACTAGCCCTTGGAGCCCAAGCTAGAAAAGTGCTCTCACATTGGGTTTGGATGGGGAGGCCAGTTTGAGATGGGATTCATATGTTCAAAGACTAAAATGGACTCATATTAGACTATTTTTAGAGTAATACGAGATGGCTTGGTCCTTGAACCCAAAGT
Organism: Torreya grandis; assembly: GCA_037957365.1. Taxonomy (NCBI): domain Eukaryota; kingdom Viridiplantae; phylum Streptophyta; class Pinopsida; order Cupressales; family Taxaceae; genus Torreya; species Torreya grandis. The sequence goes on along the minus strand of JARHVA010004808.1, from coordinate 1,406,398 downwards.
TAGGGGAATACTTAGTGTATTTAGGCTATTAATCTGAATTCCTCAATGTGGTCCTTGATGTGAGATAGTGGTGGTGGAAATTTTTTTTTTATAGCTTAAATCACCTCACAAAACCAAAATATTTATGTGGCTCACCTTAACCAATAAATCTCTCACTTGGTAAGTACTTCAAAAAAAACTAGTGTGCGTCGAGGAGATACAATCTTTGCTTTCAATCCTTGGAGACCATGAATCAAAGTCTTTCATTTTGCCCATATGTTATTAATATTTGGGTTGAACTAGAGGCATCTATTGGTGTGAAATACTATTATTAAGGTTACACTATTTTTGAGTTTCTTGAGAACTAGTTTAAGTTCTTTGAACTTAAACCCTTCAAGGCACTACTACTGATAATGTCTTGGGATATATAGCTTGTGAGGAATGATTGCATTTTTTAAGACAAAAATATTCCTATCTTTTAATGTCTTTCATAGATTTGGCTCATTTTTGGGCACTTCAAAAACATTTCAAGAATTCATAAGCAATGAATTCTTATTCATCCTCCCATTGATCATATTGGTGATTGGGGTTACTTTGATAGTGCTTTTCAAGGCTCCCCTACTATTTGAGGTGTTGGTGGTATCCTTTTTTTGAACTCCAAACACTACTATCATTTTAGTGTTGGTTTGGTTATTGGTAATAACAATTTTGTTGAAATTATATATTTGAAACTTATACTAAGGTTTGCAATTAAAAATAGAGTAGAAGCTCATTAGATCTTTTGGGACTCAATGGTTATCCTCAACAAGTTTAAAGGTAAATATAAAATGGAAAATCTAAGCCTACTTCCCATTTTCATAATTACTTATAACATGACACTCTCTTTCAAATCCATATCCTTTTGGCATGTCTTTAGGGAGCTAAATGAAGATGTTGATACACCATCTAATGAGGGGTTGAGATTGGATTCTAATCTTTGGATCATCAATGAGTTTTCATGAAAATGTTAATTTACAAACATAATGTTCTTTAGTTCTAGAGGCCTTAGATTTTTTGTTTTATATTGGTTTTGGACATAAATGAGTACACTCTTCTTTGTAACCTATTTTACACATATGTTTCTTTAGGTTGGGTTATCTAACTTTCTCCACATACATTGGATAGTGCTTTGAGTGACTTGGATTCTTTCCTTTTCTATTAGCTACTCGCTACTGGTTGTTTAATGACCCCCTATTCTTTTCTTTTTTGCTAGTGACTTTATTTTATTTTATTTTTAATTATGTCCTTCACTATTTCTCCCCTTCCCTTTGGGAATTATACTATGTCCTTTTCCATTGATGTATTGGTAGCTTTGGATCTCTTGTGCAGGCTTCCTTTTGCATTATTTAGTGATGGGTACTTGGTCAACCATTAGTTTCATTAGTGGTTTTTTTGATGTAATATTATTTGGGCCACTTGGTTGCATTATGATCCTTATTGAAATTCATTGAACCAACCTATTTGATTTTGATTATACTCATTTCCTTTGTGGTGTGGGGATTTGTATTATCTTCCCTTTATTGCTCTCTTTTTCCTTTGGAATGCAGTTGTATTTATGGTATGCAATTTCAAGTTTTAATTAATATAAAGTTACGCATTTTTTTGGGGAAATTTTTTGATAGAAAAACAATTTAGTATAAAAATTTAATACAAAATAAATTTGTCATTTCAAAAAGTTATTTTATTAATAACATAGAAAATGTTTTTTAGGTTTGCATACCTATATACAATGTGTTTACGTTTATATTGAAAATCAATGCATATGGGGTTTATTCTTTTAAATTCTATTGAGATTTAGTGGTCACTGCTTCTATATTAAGATACTAAGAATTTTGTATTTATAGATTAATTTTATTATTTTTAATAATTTAATAGTTTTGTTTACCATTAGCATACAAGTATTAATTATTTTTTGAACTATACATAAAAATTTATGTACATTGTCTACCTACTTATAAATAAATTCAATAAATTTGTATGATTCACTCGGGTCTATTTTAGGGTTACCTACATATTTAGAACATCTTTTTATTAGCACCGAGAGTCAAGGAACATATAGTTATTTTATCTTACATTTGATTAAGAATTAGCAGACATTATTTCTAAAGTAATTCTTTATTTTATTAGGGCTATAAGTTTTATTATTAAAAACTAGCCAGAAACAAACATTGAAATTACATAAAAACCAAATACCCAAAAATTATTATGATTTGCTTTGTAGTCTAGATTTTTTACAATAATTTTGGGGGTTTATTTTTTGCAATACAATTACAATGTTCTTATGCTTGTCTATAACATAAAAAATAAAACTTCATTAGGAGAGTTCTATTTTTTAAAATAAAAATGACCAATAATTATGAATTTGATAAAGAATCACATTTTTTGTATTGATTTTAACTTTCAATTCCTTGAATATTAGTATTTACATATTCAATATTATTATATAGTGTCTTCTTATTGATTCTAAAATACTTTCAGCTCCTCAAAATATTCGTAATATTTTTGTTGAGATTATCTATGAAAAAAAATATTTTATGTTGTTCATTCATGTATATAGTGAGTCAAAAAATATGTGTAATTCACCCACACCTATTTTAGGTTTTCCTACATATCTACAATGCACTTCATTTTGAAATGTGAATTAGGGATTATGTATTTCTATAATTTTATAACTCTGTGAATTAGTGGACTTTGATTCTCAATGAAGATACTATTTTTTAAAACTATATATAAATTCTTGTCAGTTGTCTATTTAAAAATATGAGGAATCTATAAATATGTGTAATTTATTTGCACATATTTTAGGGGTTCCTACATATCTACAATGTGTTTTAGTTGGGATTGAGAATCAATGAGTATTTAGTTTTCTAATATAAAAATTAGTTTAGAATTACCAGACACCTTTTTGAGAGTTATTTATGTTTTCTAAATTATGTTTGTGAAAGTGTTTTAATGAGCTCCCATTTTTTGAACAAATCATTCTACGTGGTTCCTATAAAATATCCAACATAATACTTCTAGATAATTTAATGATTGGTAGGCAATTCTAGGTATTTTTTTAATGACAACTTTGGGTTTATGAAGGATTTTGAGGGCATCCATTATTTTGATATATATGTTTTTTTCTTTAATCCATTTAACCCTCAGAATATTTTCATTGTATGTACATGATCATCTGTTTTCAAATTCCATAAAAATTAAAGTCATACAAAACATAATAATATATGAAATAATAATTACATTAAAATATCTTAATTTTTTTTCACAATATCTCAAACATTTTTTTAATCAAAACTAATATTTTTCTATTCTTTTGAGTTGTGTGTTTTACATAAAATTCTTCCTACACCCCTTATAATATTAAAAATTCAAAAGCCTCAAAAAAAGATTCAAAATTTTAACACAATATAGAATATGAAAAACTAGGGTTTGGATGAGTTGAGAAATTTATGTGAATACCTTAGAGATAAGATCTGACCATTCATTGAGGAGTAGATCTAATGATACTAAGGTTGTGCCTTGTTTTGGCTAGCATTACATGAAGTTTTTGGACATATTATACTAATAATATATATGTGAAAAATGAAAATTGATATATGAAAGAGTTTTTAATCTTATTTAGGGTTAATATGGTCGAGAATTAGTGGATGACTTTTCTAAGAGTTGATATTCATTTTAGCCACATGAATCAAGTAAATAATTATGAATCATGCAAAATAAATGAATGTGTATTTTGGGTTACCATAAAAATATAAATCAGATAACACATAAAAACATAATAAATAAGAAACACATTAAATGATCCTACATTTTTTCCACAATATCTTTAACATTTCTGAATTATATACAACTTTTTTTTCATTTTTTTTAAATGAGTATTTTATGGTAACTTACTCAAGTAAAATAACCCTTGGTTAGACCTCCCTCTACTCTTTCAACTAAATTTTACTCCACCATCCTTTACTTCTAAAAATGTAAAACTCTAGAAAAAAGTCTTAGCTTTTTAACAGTATAAGATATGTAAAACCAACATTTGGATAAGTTGAATAATTTAAGTGAAGATATTAAAGATAAGATTTGACCATATACTAAGAAGCCAATCTAATGGTAGAAGGGTTCTAATTTTTTTAGCTTGAGATATATGAATTTTTATGACAAAATATTATAAAGTTTTGGATATATGACGTTTTATGAAAACAAATTATAATATTTTTAAATATTAAAAAGTGAAATATGAAAAATTAAAAATTAATATGAAATATGAAAAAGTCTTTGGATCTCACTTTCTAATATGGTTGAGAATTAATAGATGCCTTTTCTAGGATTTAATATTTATTTTATCCACATTAACTAATTTTTGACTATGTAAAATACATGACCATGTATTTTGGATGGTTGTAAAAATATAAATCAAATAATAGATAACAACATAAGAATGCATAATAGATGTGTTGAATGAGTTACGTGGTATATATATATATATATATATATATATATATATATATATATATATATATAAAGAGAAATCTATCTTTGAGGCTATCCTTTTCAAAAAAAAAAAAAAAAGAGTGTGGTAGCCTATATATAAAGAGAAATCTATCTTTGAGGCTATCCTTTTCCCAAAAAAAAAAAAAAAAAAAGTGTGGTAGCCTATTTCAAAAAATATGGGAAGATCATGTTGAAAAAATAATATCATGTTTTAGAAAAAAAATCTCTCTACATTTTTATTATTTTAGGCCCATATTTTGGGTTGTATATATATTTATAATATATTTTTTACACTTTGGGAATCAGGGCATAATGTAGTTCTCAGTTTCAAAATCAAAATGAATATTTTATATCTAGCTACAACATTTTTAGTATGGGTGGATAGGGAAATTAGTGTTTTATTAAGAGGAACATATTTATAACATATAAATACTCATTATAGAAATATGGATAAGTCATTGACAGTGGGTGGATTTCTATTCTAAAAAATAGTTTTATCAAAATTTAGAATTAATTGGCATATTAACTTTAATTGAGATAAAATAATTCAAAAGATATTAAAATATTATAAAATTCTTGCAACTAATAAAATGGAAGCAAAGTAATAAAATAGAGTAAGTATAAATGAATGAAAATTAACTATGAAAAACACAAAGAGAACAAATAATCCTAAGTTAAATCTTATCTATAATCCAATCATGCACACTAATAGACTATTAGAAATAATTAACATAGGCTAATTATTCCTATGTAATTAGAATTAAACTATAACTAATCAAGTTAGGATTGGTGGGAAAGGTACAAGATCGAATGACATTATTATCATCTACTATTTGATTTTTTTATCTACTAAAAATCAAGTAAATCAAGGCATAATCACCTATACCTACTTGTAACATGCCTGTATGTATAAATTTGACCTTTGGATAGGTGTGAATGACCTCCAAATAACTTATTAAAATTTAAAACCCTAATAGAGATTACAATAACTAAAAACCTAAAAATAAAAATGGGGAGAGTGTAATGGTATGAGATTACCTCAATTAACCCTATGATGATTGATTATTTCTTAATTATCCAATACTCTGAAGAGAGAAATAAATCCCACTTAGATTGCTTTGTGTGGTTTTGCTTATTTTTATCCATTTATGAATATATATATATATATATATATATATATATATATATATATATATATATATGACTTGAATACTTGATAATAATTTGTTTAAACATGGATATAATAGTCTCTTAACTTGACTAAAGATTGATTCAAATGATTATAATTGAATTTGGGAAAAATATGAAAGCTTTCCTTAGTGTGATATAGTGTAAGTGTGCCTCAATAATGAAATTTTGAAGTGGTAGAATAAGTATCTTGAATGTGATTTTATATCAATCCAAAATGATAAAACCACATGTTACCTATCCTAAAAATACATACCAAATTATAAATGGGATCTAAATTTTAAAATAATCCATTACTAAGGTGACAAATAGGATCTACCCATAGGGGTCAAGATCAACTACCGCTATTGACCCATATTGGTCGATCTCGTTTTGAAGGGTAACATTTGAAATTTTAGATCTAAGATGTCCATTCAGATGCTTAGAGAGGTTTTTAGTGATTAAAAAAAAATTAGGTGTAAAATATCAACTTTGAAAGGGATAGATATGTATAGGTACTTAGGAAAGAGTGAGGTGGTGAAATAAATCTAAATTGATTTAAAAATAGTTCCCGTAATAGACAAGGACCCTCATCTTGGTTTTAAAGTTTTGTATTGTAGTGGTGGGATTCCTCATCCTTGTGCCTTCTTAATTTTTTTAATTTTACCTCTTAATCGAGGCACTTTTCCTTTTAATTTGTAATTTTGTAGTCAACCTTCTCAATGGTCTTGTCTCTCCATGAAGATCATGCCATATAGATTGCATTCCATGGAAATTAATTTTTTTGACTTTCTCCCCCTTTTTACCATTGATTGACATTTAAAACTCTTAAAATTGATTTTTCCTCTTAACATTCTTAAAAAAATCTAACTATTGAAACTTAGTGACTATGACTATCTGTTCAGACTTGACTAGATTTTTATTTATAAGGAAGATAGGTTACAATCAAAATTTATGAATTTTTCCTAATGATGAATTATAGATCATGATTTAAATTATGTTGAACAAAAATGCAGCACACAGTTTTACCTAGAAACAAGCACAAATCACTCTAATGGACTATGAAAACATCAATAATCTTATATATATAAATTAATTTCTCAAGTCAATTAAAATGAAAGTGTACCAAAATTGATATTATTAAGTATCCATGACCAATTTTAACTAACTAAAAAAATATGGAGAAGTCATTAAGAATGGGTGAATGCCTATTCTCACAAAAATAAAAAAATTATAATAAGAAAAGTATTATCAATAATATAGATATCTTAAATAATGTCTTCATCTTATTTAAACTAGGGTACCTACATATTATTTAAACAACATGAGAAACATATAATTTATGTTTAATAACAAAATGTGTTTAATAACAAAATGAAGGGAGGGGAAAAGATGGATCTACAAGTGTCATAGTGGATTAATGAATTCATTATCCACCATAGTGAGATAATTCTTTACATCATTTCCAACCATCTTTCCCTCTCCTTTCCTTATCCTATTTTTCATAGAGTGCTCAACCATTTCAAATCATTTTCTTAAAAATAATAATGTAAATAATATGGCTATTTTAAAAAAAAATATAGTTTTCATATTTTAAATAGTTCCCATTACCTCTTTTGTAAATAAAATGAGAAGAGTATAACTTTTGTTTAATCACAAAAAGGAGGGAGAGGTAAATGTAGGACTAGAAACATCATAATAGACTGATGAATTCATTATCCACCATAGTGTAATAATTCCTTGCATCACACTAACCTTCTTTCCATCTCCTTTCATTTTGGGAATTAACCATAATAATCCCATTGCATTATTTTCATTACAAAATTACACATCTCAAAATAAAATATTTAGAATGTTATTTTCATTTACTTTGTTTTTTATTAATTTTTTGGAAGAAGTATTTTTTTATTAGATATATTCTTATTTACAAATTTTCTTTTCTTAGAAAATATTTAACACTATAATTTAAAAATTATTCATATTAAAAAAAATTTAACCAAGAAATAAACAATAAAAAATTATTAATAGTTTACACTAGATTAAAGGAAAAAATACCTTTAACATTTCAAATTTTTATTTAACCGTTAGGATTATAAAATGTCTTTCATCCACATTGTGTTTGGACTAGCCTATATAAATAGTTACATAAATTTTTAAATCCTTATGTCCAATTAATCAAAACTATAAAAATATTTCTATATCATTACAGATAAAATAAAAATATGTATAGACATAAAGTTATGTGGTGCACTTGGATTTATGGAAAATGTAGGTCCACTATTCTATGTTATTATCTAGTTGTTGTCTTTTATGAATTATCTTATTTTTAAAATATCTCATCTTTTGAAATAAATACTTTCAAGGTGAACAACATGTATCTCATAAAATTGTGTTTACTAATTCTACATTTAGAGTGTTTTATTCAATATTTGTATTATAAATATTTGTAAAAAATCATCAAAGGTAATGATGTAAAATAAGTGTTTGCTAATTTTATGTAGTAACATTTTTTCATTTGATTTTTTATTAATTTTTTATGTGTTTTTAAGTAGTCATATAATTTCAACTCATGAATTATCATTTATTTGTATCATCCATCTATCCCTAGGTGTCATGAAAATATTCATTGGATCAATTATTTATTATCCATCATTTATTAATTTATATTTTTAGTGTAGAAAATGCTTCATGAAAAATAACACTTAGGAATTCTAGAGCATTTAATTATTTATCTTCTTAGATGCATTATAAAACTTTTATGTATATGCTAAAAAATGTGTAATTCTCATCTATTATTTATTTAATAGTATGGATAATATACAATTGTGTGTAATTCACTCACACTCATTTTAGGGTTGTTTACATATCTACAGTGTGTTTAAATTCGCATTGAGAATTGGGGCATATGTAATTATCTTATCTTACAATTGGTTGGGAATTAATGAACATATTTATATATTACTTTCTATTTTCTCTATCATTTTGTATGAAATCCTTTAAGAATCCTTTTTTAAAAAAAAAAAAAAAAATCAAATGCATTCTACATCATTCACATAAGACTTTCAAAATCATAGTTTCTTTACTTGTGAATTCCCTTTTCTTATTATTGTTGGATGCTTTACTCCCAACAAAAAAAATTATAGCACAAAAATTTATAATTTTTTTATAGTTTTGAGTGAGGAATAGAATTTATTTATGTTTAAATAATTATTTTATTTTTTTAATTTATGTAGAAATACATAGTATTTTATTTATGATTACATTTTCTATAAAATTAGTAGTAGATAATTTTAATTTTTGTATCTGTTGTGTTTACTAAGTTTATGTTGGGTGATTATAATGACCCTTAGGGTAAAATGGACGTCAAAGACATTTCTAACACATCATTTAATATTTACATCCAAAATTTATCATATCCTTTTATTTACACATGGCTACATACTAGATATTATCATAATATGATGTTTACTAGGATGATGCTTGGTATGAATTCAATTTATAAATTTGAAAGTTAAGATATTATTTTACACTCAAAGTTCAAATTAAAAAAATTCTTAGATAAAACATGATGCAGGAGCATCAGGGAGAGATATACATGTTTCAAGTGATCTTCAATGTGTTAGGTGTCTTGGGGGGAGGGGGTGTTGAAACAAGTTTCCATCCAAAATTTATAATTCAAATATCCAAAAATATGTGTATGTGGCAAAGTGAGGCCTATTTATGCATGATAAGGCCAAAATATGTAATTTCCACCTCATTAAGAGTTGGAAATATTATTCCTAGGAGAGATAGAAATGATTAGATTTAGATGAATGTAGAATAGTAAGTTTTTAGGGAGTTTTCTAATGAAGGTATGTTGTTGAGGTCAAATAAGAGTAGTTGAGTGAGGCTAAGAATAAGATTTAGTGTGTCTAAGTTTGGTTTTCACTCTTGAATGTATGTATTTTTAACTAAAATAGATGTAATATTATCTTTGAATGGTTTAATAATGATATTGAAGGTTTCAAGACAAACATATAGCTTTTTGTTCATGTTTTTCTCATGATGGTATGACATAACCAGATAGGGTAGCAAGGGGAAAGTTGACATTTAGTAATTCCATGATTTTTTTACTCTTTATAACCACTCAAACACCTATAGGAGATCAAGATAATCTCCAAAAAATTTATTTGGGTTGTTGAGACTCTTATATGAGCCCTATAGCTTCATATTTGTGTTAACTAGGCCCTAACTAGGGTTTTGTTGATCTAAAAATACATATAGTATAAATTATTGAAACTTTGTAATCCTTGTGAAATAGGGGTCATCATCAACTTTCTAAAGTTTCAAGGCTCAATCTTATTGTTAATTGTATTTTCTAGTTTGACCTTGCTTTTACACCTTATATGCACAATCAGATTGAGATAGAGGGTCCTAGAGGTGTTTTAGGGTTTAAATGAAAATTTATTGATTTGGATGGTCTTTAAATGTAATTTTACACTTAAAATTTTATTTTTAGGCTCCATATCATCTATTTACTCTTTTTACCTTTAAAATAGGGTCTTTAGAGACCTAATTAGGTCTATCATAGTCACTATTAATACTATTCTGTACAAAATAACTATAGGTGAAATTTAGGTATGTTGTGTAATTACTTAATGGGTGTCAAGATAATATTTTATTTTTGTGTTATCTATAGTTTTGAGGAATTTATGAGGAAAATATAGGGAAAATAGGGCTACATGCCCCTAGCCTTGCCAAAGAGGGAGGTTAGGCCTTGTGATCTAGTACACCCTTTCTGATCATTCAAAGGTTTAAATTTAAGTGTAAATAGGTTAGGTAGGGTGTGTATATTATTTATTTGGTTTTGTTTCTTGTATATGAATCCTTGTATGTTATTTTAATTTTAAATCCAAGTACAAAACTAATGAATTATCTAGTCAACATTGTCTAATGAACTTGTTAGTCAAGAAAACAATAAGAGCAGTTTAAGTTGTGTTTTTAGTGACACTATATGTGTTGATGTGTCACACTATAACATAGTTAACATCCTCAAATTATATCAAACAATTTAAAAATTTAGGAACTACTATAGTGAGAATAAACCAAGCAATAATAATAAACCAATTCATTTATATATTTCAATACATAATTCACATGATAAATCATTACAATACGAGGTGTTTCATTCCTAAGACTACATCATAATTTAATTTTGTATACAAATATATTTTATAGTTTAGTTTTATGGATATTTATGAGTCATCCTTTTTAAAAAGGAGTCATTTATGCATGTCCATTTTTGGATGAAGGTAGTCCTTAGGCATAAGAATAATAAATCATATAATTGATAAAACACTTTTTACTTGAATTTTGTATCAATTAATTAATGTGTTGAAGGAAATAAATGGTATCATAATCAATTGAATATCAAAAAAATAGAAATAAAAAGCTGTGATAGATTTAAAAAATTAATATTATTATTTATATCACAACTAGAAGTAGCTCACTAGGTCATGCTTACCCTAGTATTAGACTATCACATTGATATGAACTATGACTAAATACTCATGTTTGTTTCTCATTTATGTATATATGGAACTAAAAAACTAGTTTTTAATTCACCATTACTTGTTTTAGGCTTGCTTGCATAGCTACAATGCACTTTATTTCACATTGTAAATTAGTTATATAATATTAGAATTGGTCGTAACTATTAAAAACTATTTATCGATGAAGTTACCATTTTATTTTTAAAATATATAAAACTTATATTCTATTATTTCTTTACAAGTATGGAGAATCCATAATTGTGTGTAATTTACCCACACATGTTTTAGGGTACATATATACAATGCATTTTTGTTGGTATTGAGGATAAGGGTGTATGTACTTTTGTTATCTTTTAATTGGTTTGAAATTAGTGAATGTCATTTATAGTTTACTTTATATCTTATCCTTTATATTTTTTAAATAATTTTAAGGAGATTATTTTTATGAACAATTGTATTCTATGTGGTTCCCATAAAATTATAAAAATCATGACCGTTAATTTTGAACAAGAAGGAGAATCATTGTGAGTCTAGTTCCCTTATCTTACAATTAATTTATGATATACTCATAACAAAAAAAATTAGGATACATAAATTTATATTTTTTATATTTTTGGGTGAGGAATGAAGGTTCTAAATGCACCTATGTATGTAATAAGATACATATACAAACATACATCATCCATCATTTTGTCTATATATTTTTAATTTTTTGATGTTGAATACTTAATTAACATGGTTTTGTTGATATTTAATGTTAAAAATATGATAAAATGATATTCATCCCTTAATTAACTAATTCAATCTTTATAATTATTAACTTAGTTGATGGATTTTTAGTCATTTGTATACAAAATGAAAAACCTACAATTTATGTTTACTGAAAAAAGTGATGAATGGGAAAGATGGAGATGGAAGTGTCATAGTTGATTTATGAATTCATTTTCCACCATATTGAAACAATTTATTATGTTGCTTCCAACCATGTTTCACTCTCCTTCCCTTCTTGATTTGTTGCATAGATCAGTCAACCATTTTAAATTAGTTTCTTAAAAAACATAATAACAAGATACATATGAAACATAAACAATAATGGTGTTTAGGGATAACATTTTATTATAATTCAACACAATAAACTAGTGAATGATAAAACCAAAAAAATAATAGACGAGCTAATCTAAACTCCATAATTTTCATGAAAAATAACCATCAAATTTTTTAACTACCAACACTCAAGGATCAAGCAAAGCCAATTATTTTAAAATTTTGGGGACCAAAATTATATATGTGGATGGTAAGGCCTACACTAATAATATATTGGTTGAGACATGACTCATGTGACTAAGGGTTCTAGATTAAAAGTTCGGAAGTCTAATTTTGTACATTATGAAGATTAAACATAATTAAAAAATATAATGTTTTTTGTGGTGAAGGTTATTTATGTATAATAGAGTATCCACCTAAAAACTTTGTGGAATGAATAGTTAATGATTATGATAATATTACATTCAATATTTTTTGTGTGTTAGAATTAACTAGAATTGAATTTGTTAAGATAGTGCATATGAATACCATCAAAATATGTTAATATTTACCAATAATTATGGCATAATATTAGCTTAGATCATAAATGTCTTTATATTTGCATATAGGATGAATAATGTATTGTGATCAAGATAAAATAAAACCATAACATAGAAATTAAATGGTAAGACAATTAATTGCAATAATTCCATGTTTACAAAATATAACACAAACCTTCACAACTAACATATTTACTAGTATTTAAATTTGGAATACATATCTTTACTATTCCTATAATGAATAAATGACACTAATTTAATATAGAGGGGCTTCCATAATAAATTAATTAGGAATATTATATACATTTGTGAAATATAAGTTCTAATCAAGTCGGCCAATATCAAGAGGAGGATCTTTTTGGTAAAATATCTCATTAAAAATACTTTGAAGTGTGAAAGAAACATATAATTGTTAATATTAGATTTTTAACAAAGATCTTTTTTTAGGAACATGCATCTATTGATATTAAACTTTCAAAATAAATTTCATTACAAAATGTATAATTCAATATATTATTTATAAATGGGTCACACAAAATTACATATGAAAATAAAATTACATTAATTTCTATTTGGAAAAGAATCAATGAAAAAATAGAACAAGGATCAAACTGTTTATCCAACATGAAACAAAAAAATAAAGGTAAAGTCAAAAAAATATATTAATAGATCATAAACTATTGACATATTTTATTGATATGAGTAAAATATATAAAAATGGCCACTTTATTTAAAAAGAGGAAGTAAAACTAATCACTTTATATTTATCTCTTTATATTTTTAAAATCTAATTTATCTTTGACTATGCCATATATTTGAAAATATCTATTAAAACATACAAATTTTGAATCCAACTTAATGAAGAAAGAACATTAATTTTCAAAAACTTAGATTTATTTTTTAAATAAACTAAATTAATATAATTATTATTAAAATTATAATTTTCCAACATGTTATATACTTCAACAAAATTATATGGAAATTAAGAGAATTACACACCCACATGCCTTTACATAAAAGTTTAAACATTGAAACTACCAAATTATATTGATAAAATCAAGGCATTATACGCACCCAATTTTTCATGGTGAAACATTTCAAGACAAATCTGATCATGATGTAATGATCTCCATCAAAATAAGCGTAGACTTGGTTCTCTCTTTCTTATTAGTCTTTCACTCTATTCTTGGCCTTTTCAAACCTCAAAATTTCCTTTTTATAAGTCTTTTTATTTAAATTTGTAAAAACTTTCCCTTCATGGTGAAACTACCACAATGGCTTTATAAACCATTGTGGCAAAAATGTAATTATCATGGAGGTTTTATGAATTTTCATGTCAGTTCTATCAATAATAGTGGTGTTTATGCTTTTGCCACCTATATAAGGTAGCATTTTTATCATGTGTACACCATTTTTAAATTTATTACTCAATATTTCAATTTTCACATGTTTTTCTTGGTTTTGGTTGCATTTTTATTTCTTCTTCTTGAGTTCACTTCCTTGACTTCCAAATTCACTTATAGTCTTGATTTTTTCAACCTCCTTGATTTCCAAGTTAACTTGATCAAAATCCAAATCAGTCTAAAGCTAACTCTAAGTTACAACTCATCCTTTCTTGTTAAATGTATTTCACTTTTTGAATAAATTAAAATATATATTTTATACATGTGATTTAAACTTAGAATATTTTAGAGCCATATCCCACCTTATTGTATTTTTTTAAATATTCTTTGCCTCAATCTACATTCATTTTTTAAACATCTTGTATTATTTTTTTAGAAGAAAGTTCATTGAGATTAAAACTCAATCTTTGTTTTTTCATGGATAATCCAAACCATAGTCATCTATATTTATTATTAAAATTTGTGTTTATTTAATTCTCTATATTTATCATTTATTCTATTAGAGAGTTACTATGGTCTACATAGAGTAAAATAATCTAGTTACTTGAGGATCAGGGATTCATCAACAATCATTTATTTACCTTCAGTTAGTCTCAACTTTAATTAGGTTATGGGTTTTTTTTAGTTTAGTTTTAGTTTATTTTTTGATTAAATTATTTTTTGTTGGAGATTAAAATTAGTTTTTGTTTATACATTCTCAAGTTTTTCTGTTAAGAGATTAATATCTGATAATGGTGATGAATATATTAGTAAGGACTTTGATTAATTTTAAATTAGTTGAGGTATTTAAAGGTAACTAAAAACTCTATTCCCATCAACAAAATAGTTTTTTTGAAAGGAAAAATTAAACTATTATAGAAATGGCTAAAATAATGTTACAATCTACAAATGTTCCTAAGTTCTTATAAGTTGAAGCGATGAATATTGATGTGAATATTATAAATAGAGTCCCTATTAAATTTTTGCATCTTTTTAATCATTAGAAATGTGTTATAAAAATAAAACTAGTGAGTCTCATCTTAGGATCGTTGTAGCCCTACATCCATCTTTGTTCCTAAATTTAAAAGAAAGAACCTTTACCCTAATTTTTATTCTTTGATTTCCATAGGTTATGGAGGTAATACTAAAGTATTAATAGTTTATCATCTATTTAAATGGTAGATCATTGAGAATATGAATGTTCTTATTTTTAAAAAATAAATTGTGAGCCCTTTGTGGAACCTCCTCAATGTTATTCTTTTGATGAACCTAGCTCTCCTATTTCTCATAGTCATGAAACTTATACCCTAAAGGAAGTTGATCTATCTTTAGATAACTTAAAGTGTAAGGAACCCCCTAAATTTTATTTTCAATCTTAAAGGCCTACATGGATAGAATCTATAATACAATCTTCTAATGTTGATAATATTAATAAATTAAATAGGATTCAACATTATTATCATGATTTAATGACTATGTATTAATGTGAACCTAGATATTATGAAGAATCCATTTAAGATGATAGATGAAAAATTGTTAGCAAGCTAAGAATAATACCTTAATTAAAAATCAGACTTGAGATTTTGTCTTACCTCCACTTAAAAGGCATATTATTATTTATAGGTAGAATTATAAAATTAAATATAATTCAGTTGGCAATATTGAAAAATTTAAAACAAGATTATTTTATCATGGATTTACTCAAAAACCTAGGATTGACTATGTTGAAACCTTTGATCCTATATCAAAAATGAGTATTATTAGATTACTTATTTCTATTGCAACATAAAATGGTTGGATTATCCACCAAATGGATGTCAAGATTGCATTTATAAATGTTGATTTATAAGAAGAAATGTATATGACTCAGCCTAAAGGATTCACTGACCCAAAAATATAAAATTATGTGTGTAAGGTAAAGAAACCTTTGTATGGTTTAAAACAAGCCCCTCAAACTTGATACTCTTAAATTGCTATTTTTTTTCAAAAAATTAGGTTTCTATAACTACTATTTTGATAATGATATCTTTATTAAATTTGAAATGATCATTTCATCTTAATTGTATTATATTTTGATGATATTTTGATTACTAATGATCTAACTAGTTTAATGCATTAATAAAGGATAAACTAAATCAATTGTTTGAGATGACTAATTTTGGTATTCTACATAATTTCTTAGGAATGGTTATATTTTAGGATAAAAAATTCAATTATCGTATCACAATATCAGTATACATATAATCTTCTTATTAAGTTTAATATGATTGATTTTAAATCTACATATACTCCTATTAAAGTTGGTTTTAAATTTGATCCAAAACCTACATGTGAAAAAGTTTACCCTACTCTGTATAGTTATTTTACTAGTAGTTTGATTTATCTAACCATTACTAGGTTAGATATTTCATATGTTATTGGTGTTACTTCTATATTTATGAAGGATCCATATTTGGATCAGTAGAAATTAACAAATAAAATATTTAAATATATCATAAGAACTATGAATTTTTATTTATTTTATTCTTATATTAATAACACTAATTTATATGGTTATTGTGATGTTGACCATGTTGGTGATACTATAGATCATAAATATACTTATGGATATGTGTTTAAGTTTGGTGTAGGTGTTATTACTTGAAGAATCAAAAAATAAACTACTATTTCTATCTCTTCTATAGAATTATGTTATATAAGTGCTATGGAAATTGCTAAAGAATATATGCGTTACAAAGGTTACTGAGAAAACTTCATTTGGGTGTTTGTAATAGTACCATCCTTCATTGTGATAACCAAAATTTTATAACTTTAGTGAAAAAATATAGTGTATCACCAATTAACTAAACATATTAAAGTTCATGTACATTTTATTTAAGAGGAAGTACTCAATGGTGAGATTGATCTACAATTTTATCCTATAAATGAACAAGTGGTAGATAGCTTTACAAAACCACTTGGTGTTACCAAGTTCTATCAGTTTCACAAAATGTTGGGCTTCTTGGAGTTGTCATTTAGTGGAGTGTGGATGACAATTCCACTTCATAATGGCCATATGTTACTTATTTTTCTCTATACTTCTCATTTTAAAGCATTGTAAACTTCATGTGAAATTATGTGATTTTTATAGTAAAATTTTTCTGGAAGTTTTAATTTTGTACCCAATTTATAAAATCATACTTTGTAATGGAATTATTTATATTATAAAAGGCTCCCAATATGCTCAGTGATTATCCAAGAGAAACTATGAGATGTAGTTTCATGATCATGCTAGCCTAAACTTACTTTTGATTAATTTATGGATTATAGTTTATTTTGTTTAAAAGGTGATGCTTAGCATGAAGAAGGTTTTTAAAGCCTTAAAATTTGTACATAGTATAATTTTTTTTATTAAGGTGTCTATGAATGTTCTCCCCACTTACCATTAAGTGGAAGTGTTAGAACATTTAATGTCTAAGTTGGGTTATTATAGAACCTTAGTACATTTTAGGTAATTAAATAATAGTGATTTACTATTTATTAACAAAGTTAAAAAAATTTGTGGAAATAAATCATAAAAAAAAAATTATTCATTACTTATTGGTTAGTTAAATTGTTCTTAGGATGGATATATGCATTAGTTATAATGATCACCTCCCTTCAATTTTCACTATAAATAAGTTTTTACCCCTATTGTTTACATACTATGGTGATTAAAGTTTTTTGTGAAAACATTTTAGAGGAAGTGAGAAGTAATAAATGTGTATTGGGTAAATGTTTCATAATTAATGAATATAACTTTGTGGGGTTTTTACCTTTCAATTTTTTCCCACATTATTTCATGTGTCATGAGTTCATTGATATAGATGTGTATGATTTGTTATTCAATTCAATTTTAGATCTATCCTATGTATATACATTACATATATATTTATTCATGTATTATTTTTGTTTATTTATATTTATATTAGATTATAATTCTATTTTTTAATATATATATATATATATATATATATATATATATATATATATATATATCTTCTCTTTCACTCTCTTGCAAAGAAAAGAATAGTTTTATTTTCCTTTGTTGAATCCGCATATAATAATTTATTAAAATAATATCAATTGAACTAAATATCAAAAAGATTATTTAAATTAAAAAATATATGTAAAACTAATCAAGAAATTTTATTTTTAGTTTTATCAAAAGCTTTCACTCACCAAAAAATACCCACACACACACCCCAAAAAACTAGAAAACCCAGACAAAAGAAAACTTGCACCTTAGAGATGATTTTGATCATTTGGAAAACAAAATAATGCTATTAAAATCAGAAAATAATAAATTTTATTTTAAATTTTTTTAATCTCATCTCATTTATCTTCACAAACAATCATTTAAAAAATATTAAAACTAGTGTTCTAGCTTGCATTCATGAAATAATTGTTGAGTACTTAGGAGTTGTATAACAAACCCAACCAAAGTTATTAGATCTAATTTTAATTTTAATTTTGAAACTCAAATTTCATATTATATTTAAATTATTTTAATTAAAAAATAAAATTAAAAATAATTGAAAATAAAATGACATTTGATTTAGGCAAAACTCTCATTTTCTAAATTAGGAAAAATTAAAATCAGCACTTGAATGTTTCATTTCAAATTTTAGTTTTAAGCATTGCATTTGTTGAAAATTTTGAAAATAATAAAAAGAGAAAAACAAAATTTACTTATTTTCATTTTCCTCCTTTCATTTTTTTTTATTTTATTTTTTTTCATTTCCGCGAGCAATCTAGTTTCTTTTTTATTGTAAAACCCTATCAAAAACATTACAAAAATAATTCAAAACAAACCTCATGCAAATGAGTACGAGTTTTAAAACATCGATATAAATTAATTTAAAATATAAATATTAAACATTCAAATAAATATAAAAAATAAAAAATATACTTAATACATTACAAACCCACCTTGTCCCGCCATTGGATGGCTCTCCCTAAGTGCCCCTACCTCCATAAGGCCGATTTATTTTATAGAGTGCCAATTCCTATTTCATCAAGTACCATCCAAGGAGACATTAAATAATAACTTATATTTGAGGTTTTACATTATAACCCACTAATTAACCTTATCATTATCTACCTTGAAATCATAGACAAATGATCTCACTCGATAGCACATCTAGTCATAGTGATACCCCTTTAAATCATAGCTCACGAGTTCAACAACATCCAATTTTGAGCCTTCCACTTTATTTTTCCTCCATGCTTAGGAATAAACTAATCTTATTTTCATTCATTTTTTAGATGACATTAAATTTTCATGGTCAACCCCATCATGTTATCCAAATTCTTAGGGTTTTACAACATTATTACCTAAATTGAGCATTGACTAAGAACTTTGATACCTTGTACTCATTCACACTAAGGGTTCTTAGGATTATATATCCTATAAATTTTCCACTCTTAATGAGAAACATGATGCAAGTGAGCTATGTTGGTATCACCATGATCACCCTTTATCACTTGTCATCCAAAACACCATGCTTTCACCTCAACCTAGCCAACCTATTCCTCCACCTCTTCTAGCACATAACCCTCAACCATAATGTTTTGTTTAACCGCCTCACTAGACCATCAATCTTGATATCCATTCATCAAATATCTCAACTAGACCTTGAGAGTTTGAGTATGAAAATTTTAGTATGTCATTTTTTGATCATACAAAAATTGGTGAACTTGACATAAAAGGGTTATTCTTTTAATTTAGCCTCTTTTCTATCCTTTTCCACCTTATCTCCTTTATTATATTTATTTTATGGGTATTTATATACCCCATGAATATGTTTGGCCAAGAGTTGGAGATAAATTTTGACTTTGAGAGCCATAAAAAAAACCACTAAGTTCCTAGTGAAGCCTCTTTATTTAGTTGGAATAACAACTCCACTTAAAATTTGAAGAGCTAATTCATAAACTCTTCTTCCTCAAACTTGAAAATCAAGTCTAGGGTAGTGATTCAATAGGTATGCAACCCTTATGAAACCACAAATAATTACCTATACTCTAAAAATATGGCTTTTAATGTTGTAGAAGGGATCTACCCTCATATCATAATCAAACCACATATTAGCTTGCAAAGCTAGATATAGAAAGTGTGTGAAGATTTGATCTATATGTTGAAATAATCAACTACCCAAAAGATGGGCTGAGCCAACTACATATTCCCTCACATCTCTCCAATGCTAAACTAAAAAACTTCCCTTTATCATGAACAAACCACGATGACTCATTCCCTCATGAATCTTACACAAATAAGTTTCTTAAATTTAACACTTCTTCTTCATCAAATTAATTCATTTCCACCTTGGTGGGTCACATTTATGATTTAGAGAGAAATAAATAATCTCAAATTCAAGGGATGGTATCTAAATACCATGACCATGGCCATTCCTCCTTTCCCATCCCAATATAAACATACTAACTACCACAATACCCATATAACCCACCTCCCACTAACTACATTTCAAATAATATCCCAGGTACATTCTTACTCATAGAGTCCCTAACCTTGTAGCTTATAACATCCATCATTCCTATCAACCCCTAACTCAAGTTATTGTGGGAGGTTATTTCACCTATATCCCTTTAAAAAATGTGATGACCAACATGTCTCCACCCTTTATTCCTTGTAGTTACATACTAGCCAATGTTCTGCCTACATATATTCCAATTTTGAAAGCATTAAATGTTGCTTATTATTATAGTTCCTTACTTCATTATTACCACATGTTTTTCAAGTCTACATAGCTAAAAAAACTACTTCCCAACCTACTATACCCTATCTTACCAACCCACACATTTTAATTTAAGTGGTTTCTCACCTATTTAAT
Organism: Torreya grandis; assembly: GCA_037957365.1. Lineage (NCBI taxonomy): Eukaryota > Viridiplantae > Streptophyta > Pinopsida > Cupressales > Taxaceae > Torreya > Torreya grandis. The sequence goes on along the minus strand of JARHVA010004808.1, from coordinate 1,385,360 downwards.
ATCCTAACTCTAACCTTTGAGCTCATACCTATGTTCCTTTGATGGATTCTAGTGCCATGGGGACTTACATAAAGTATCTAAAATAAACACTTGAACAAAACATAAAAGGGGTACTCCTACCACATCCCATACCTAAACCCCCCATTTATAAATGGGAGGGATATCCTAATGCACATTTAAATACATGCACAAACATTGTCAAATATTATATACCCTAGGGTGGGGTGGTTTCTAAAATATTTACAAATACCTGGGAGGAATATCCCCTAATTATTAATACCACCTACCTAAGGCATCCATTCATTCCTTCTAAAAACTCATGGAAAAGTTTGTGAAGGATTTTGATATGAACAAAATTCTTAAGATTATCATATGGGAGTTCTTGTATATAAATCAAGAGTCTAATGAATTTGTTTCTAATTTCATCACTAGATGGAGATAATTCTTATACTCCTTGGCTAACACCCCACACATGGACCAATGAGAGTTGTATGATATCTTTTTGCATTCTCTCAAAAATATGATGAAGGAATATATTCAAAACTTCCTTTACATGTAGTATGAATAAATTCTTGAGATTTATTTGAGAATAGACCAAGTAGCCACTGATAATGGTCATATAACTTAGGGATATAATGAGTGATTAATCATACCTAGCTAGAATAATGGTGGTTATCTAAATACAAACAAAAAGAACCCCAACAATCAAGGCACCAAGATTTTGAACATGAATCATAATGCCAGTATAAATGATGTAGTGATAAAACAAAAAGCATGAATAACATGAATAGTAACCAAAGCTAACCCATGAATAACAATAACAATAACAATGATGTGGGGAACCAAAACCCTTTGCATGTGGTTAATGTGGTGGAATTTAACCACCCTCCCCATCACATCATGGAATTTAAAAATTAGTTCCAAGGCCATTTTTAAAATAATGACCAAAACCAAAGACAATACTTTTACCAAGGCAACAACTATAAAGGTTTGGTCAACAAGACCAAATTAGAGGCCTTGAGATTATGATCTTAATGCATACAATATTTTCCATAGATTCATTGGCCATGAGACCCATTTTTATTGGGAATACAATAAAATATTCAAATACTCCCTAAAAACCAATGATAGACCTATGTATAGATGTTCTTAGGGAATGTTAATGCCAACATGCAAGCTTCATCAATAAGTCTTGTGTTGCCTTAAAATGCCATATTATTCATATATCAAAACCCATTTCCTAATCAATAGAAGTTCAAGGCATAAAAATAAAAATATAATAATCTCACTCACCAACCCTTGTTATCATGCACCCATGATGCCAAAGCTTCCACTTATGCACCTAGCAACCATGATGTGGATCCTCAATTAGGACCCCAAGGGAAAAATAGGATGATAGGCATTGTATAACTATAAATAGATAAGGATGTAAATGTCATAACTCTCATAATGTAGTACCATCCAATGAATCCCATTTCCATGAACATTTTATAGATCAATACTCAAACTAATCCTAGGTCCGTGAAAAATTATGATATAGTTAAAAATGTGATAAAAACATTTTCCCTCATTTCTTGTATGTACTTGTTTAAAAACTCTCCCACCCATCATTTGACATTAATTGATGCCTTGGGATTTATCCACTTATCTAATGTCATGCCTCCACTATAGGCCCAATTTAATCACATTGACTTAGACATGTTTCCACCTGTCAAAACTTGAGAGAAATTTATTATGTTTTTAACAGTAGGAGTCTTCCATCAAACATCAAGATTGCTAGGAGGGGGATTCAACTTTGGATCTTCAAGTCTAGATTTATAATAATTATGTGAAGAGAGTGATGGTAGATGATGGGGTTTTGTAAACATAATATAATTTTCATTTCTCCAAAACCTTTGATATGGAAAAACTAATTGTTCCACCACTTGAATCACCTTACAAGGATACAAAAGCCTCAAGTCTACCTCCATTAAGACCATTGTGATTCTAGTAATTTGACCTATTATAGAGACTTTAACAAAGGAATTAGACTATCATTGTGGCCTATAACACCCCAAAACCATGTTAATGTGGTTTTACATGATTCATAAAGACACACAATATAACATGATCATGGGAATACCCTTGATGTATAGGATGAAAGCGATCCATTTTACCCTATTCAAAGAGATTAAATTAATTCATTGTGGGAAGGTTTTTATTTCTCAATGGGATTTAAATCCTTTAAATCTCTCCAATCCAACCTCAACAAGAGACCAAAGATTCATATAAACTATCACCTACCTAGCAATGGTGTGGTGAAGCCTCTACATTCAACCAAGGTTAAGGAACCCATAAAAACCAAAATAATCTTAAATTAAAATTATAAAAGATCCAAAACCTCACCAAATATAAACCTAGATGAAATTGGAGTTAATAAAATGTAAAAAATTGAGGGAATGCCCTTGAAAATGCTAGGTGTCTCAAAAAATTCATTGGTTGAAATCATAACTATTTTAATAGAGGATGAACCTATCAAACTCCAATTTGATCCATATAGGATCATAATGTATAGTCCTTACATACCTTTAGATTAGATTTTCTCAACTCCACTATCAAATTCCACCACATCAACATGATATAAGTCATATGGAATGAAGATAATCCCCTAAAAGGGCTTGATGATCCACCCATCAATGTAGTCAATCAATTCCCCATCATGCATTAAAAAATTTAGTTTATATGTTAAATTAGATAATGAAATCATTTGCCTTCCCTCTACCCTATCATTTATTGAGGAAGGAACTCATTATTTGAACTTAGAAACCATAAAAATTATCATTGGTTCTAAAGAGCAACTGAAAAATCCTTAAGAATGGATCTTTTATCTCCTTGGGAGAAGTATAAGACTATAAATAAATTCTTATCGAGTTATTCCAAACTTTTTCTTTTCCTTATTTGAATATGAAAAAAGAGATAAAATGATTATGCCTTATGAGAAATATTTTGAGTATCATAAAAATGTTCATGAAAGTCCTATACAAGTAGGAAACCTTGTCCTAAGACTTAACAGTAGAATAAATTAGAATAAGGGAGAAGCTCAAAATTTTAGACCCAATGGGTTGGCTCCAAATTTAGTGATTGAATATTTTAATAATGGAGCCTATCAGTTGTGAAATTTAGAGGGAAAGGATTTAAATAACTATGTGAAATCTTTACATTTAAAACATTTCTACACACACACACACACACACACACACACACACACACACACACACACACACACACACACACATTAAATTTAACATTGCCATCAAGGCATAATAAATAAACATCCCATTGTTCATGTGTTGTTTTACATTTTGGTTATTTTGTTTGGTGATTGTTTATCTATGAGTTCTCATAATAAGGACTTAAAAAATGTAGAAAACCATCCTATATCATTATTCATTTCACCTTATTCCCCTTAGAAAACATTCTCAAAATTAGCTTGATAAATATTCTTAAGCTAATATTATGAGCATTATGTACCTCTTTCCTTTATACTTTCTTACAAACTTAGGAACTCTAGTCTACATTCAATTATAGAAGCTTGTCCATGACAATATCCCATTTTCACATCTCTCTCCAAGAAAAAACACTAACATGAAATAAACTAGGTAACCTTATCTACATATTTTGGTCCTCAATGATGAGCCCTTTCATTTTACTAGTTGTATGGGGCCAAGATTTGGGGAAAGAACCTTCCCAAAAAAAGAGAGCAAGGAAAAAATACACTAATGCAAACTCAAGCTTATGAAAATAAAATCAAATCTCACATCTCTTGACCTTTACTAATCCTTGGTGTTGATCCCTTGCATCCTACTAGTTGCATGGGGTTAAAATTGGGGGAGATGACCTTACTCACCTACATTTATCCTTGGTGATGAGCCCACGTGTTATGCTAATTGCATGAGACTAAGTTTAGGGGTTCACATAATCAAATAGAGAGGAAAATCAATTCAAAAAGTGTCTAAAAATTAAAAAATCCATAGAAAACATGCCTAGATGTCTATGCCAAAATGATAATGTTGTCCCTCTCACCAAGTCTATCATGGTTGGCCATATCTATGCAAAGGCAACAAATCTATTTTTCTTTTAGCTTAGTAATAAGTACATTTTCCCCTTTTTCTTATGAGGATTAGGTCAGCCTTTTATTCCTTATAAAATGTTGATGAATAGTTTTTTCCTCCCATTATCTTGTATCTCCTATCTCCCTTCTATCCCCTTTGTTATAAGTTGAAATTTATTTTTTGTATAAATGAAATAGATCAATCATCACTTGCACTTTGGCACATTTTTAATCTTGTAAGAATTCATCACATTATGTGTGTATACACTTTTTACCAGATGTCAAATTATAAGCATATCCATAACATTTATCAAATCAAAGATACATGAGCATTTCATCATATTTATATTCATTTAACATGTAAAAACTAAAAATCATACATAAAATTAAACAATAGTGTAAGATGATAGATAATAATTTAAGTTAAAATCTATTTATATATAATAATTGTCAGTTTATATACATCATGTCTCATTACAAATCTCCTTCTTAGAGGGAAAGTGTTTTATATATCTAAAAATCCAAAAATATATATAATAAGTGTGATCTTAAGTCCTTGATGGAAGATACTAATCACCTCTAGAATTTGAATTCATAGGACTCATATTCCTTATCCCATGATAAGGTCTTGACATCAAGGAGTTACATGGGCTATGGCTCTTGATCTTGTGTCACCTACAATAGTTTTTTGGATGGGAAGTTGTCCCTCATTTTTATAATTGGATGAATCTTAAACTCCTCTTACCCAGTGATCTCACTCACTCAAATTCTTAACTTGATATGCTAGGAAAAAATAACCATTTTCACCTAACTCAACTTCAAAGATACATGATATGATGAGAAAAAAACTTCTATTCATCTTCCTATGGTGGTAGTAAGACTTGTATCTACCAAAATTTGATCCCTACTAAGACTAGTACCCACATGAAAAATGTTGACTAGAGTGTTTATGATCATGGTCCTCCACTCAGTGGTTGACTCTTTAATATAAAAAATAGACATAAAATCTCTAGTCATATAAAATAAAACAAAATCTATGTAATAAACTATAAGTTAATGTGATAAATAATTAAAGTAAATAACACATTTTTTTACTTGGGTCACCCTCCTACCAATTCAAGTATGAGTCCTCATCATAGTTCATATTATATGCCTCTTCTACTACTATCTCACCTCTAATATGTGATTAGTTTCCCCTATAGTGTCTTGGTCTACATCTCCCCCTCCTCCAGCTTGTGCTTATTAATATCCTCTAACTAGAACTATGATGACCACTGCAACTTATACATGTTATTACCATATTTTTGATCCCCCTCCTATAAATATACTCTTTGTCTCTATAATTAAGGGATTATTTGTTGTAATGGGATGTTAAATTAACCTCTCAATCTAAGCATCCCATATATCTCTCTCCCCCCACAACACTACATGTGGAATGAGCAAATTAGCTACATGTCATAGCCCATACTAGTTGGGCACCCTATCCATTAGGTGCACCTCCACATGTAACTACATGTCCATAACCTTTTGTGTACTCTCATAACCCACAATAGTGGCCATCTTATCTACCCACTAATGATCAATCCCTTGATAAGGCAAATCCACCAAATTTTTTGATGTCAAATCATCCACTACTCATGGTAAGTGCTTAAAGGGTGTCATGCTTATCCACTTAGATGTCCTAATGTCCCTCATAGACCCAATAATTACCTTCACTAGTAAGGGATCATGTGATAAAAATTATATATTATGAAGAGTGTAAGATGGATAATGGATAAATACCCCAACTTGGAGATTTGATACATATATTTGTAGGTCTATGCTAGAACCTTATGTGCCCATACAAACCATCAACCCCTCTCCTTAATGATCCTAACTAGGGGTAAAAATATATATCAGGTGATCATTCCCATTATCTTCACAATATGGGATGTAAGGATTCCTATAATCACCTTGGAAAGGGTTGGGATCACTACCCACTCCACCCCCACCAATCTAATCTTGTATTTTGCACCCATATCAGGTGCATCAACACCACTAAAGTAATTTTATAAACTATAGGGATCACCTCTATCTATGGTCTCTCTCAAGGTTACCTCCATACCTATGGAAAACAACACCAGTATCTAATATATGTTTGTGAGAGTGATATTCCACTTTCCTACAACCTGGGGAAATAAAAAAAGTGTTATGATTTATGTCCTAGTAAGTGAATAGATCATAGATCAACCTGTATAATGGGAAAACAATCCCCACTCAATAAATCCTTATTATAGTTTTATTTTCTATTGTATCCAACTCATTAGTTTTTAACCACCCCAAAATCCTAAGATATCATTCCTACTCCCTCACTCTATTCAAACAAATGTATACTCCCTAAAAACATAATTATAATGGCCTAGATTAGTTCTTTGGCCTTAAAATTTTACCTAAAGTAACCTTCTTCTCCTCTTGGAAAAATTTTCACCTTATAAAAGTGTCATTACATAAAGACCATGGTGGTTACAACGGTGTTATTATTTTCATACTAGAAGCTATGTAACCACCACATGATATAAACATAAATGTCATAGACTTTCTAGAAAAAACATTACCACCATGGTGGTTTATGAAATCTTTGTTGACAGGCATGTAACCATCAGTGATAGAAATATTACCATAGATCTACAAAGGCCAAAATTTCCTTGATGACACTAACACTTCTGCTAGTCGGCCTCATCTAAACCCAAATTCCCATAATCTAGTCAGATTTTAATATCTTCAAATGAAGTAAATATTCAAAATTATAGGAAAATTACAAAAGTTAGTAAAATTTACTTATCCTTACCATGTTCTTATTGTTACTTCTTTGTTGGCCATCCTTTGCTCATGCTTGTTAATTCGAGTGCTCCCCTATGAAAATCCATCATAAGGGAAGTAAAGCCCAAAAATTATCAAACCTCAAATGCATAAATGACTTCTATTTTTAATAAATTTTCAATTAAATAGTTTATTTTACTAGCTATTATGTTTTGAAAATTTTCCATTTTTATAATTTTCTTTCAAATGTTTCTTTTCCTCATATTTTATAATGTATTTAATACCTAACTAGCCCAAAACATTTCAAATGCTAACATTTTTTATATTTTTATTTTCCATAGCATCATTTCAAGGTATGTTGTTTATCATTTTGGTTTTGTAGGTCGACATCCTCTAACAAGATGACTCAAGTAGTAATATCAACCATGTACACATGATATATATATATATATATATATTTGATTAATTAGTGTATTTTTTTCTCTTTTGTAAAACGACAATTGATTCTCATTTTCTACTCTTAGGTCATGAGGGTATCTTGATTGGATTTGGTACACTACATAGGTAAGTAAGGTAAGTTTCTTAACCCTCATTTTCCTTATGGTACACCACTACTCCTTAAAATACCCTCACTAACTCATAACAAAGGAGTTTCCCTAGTGGGGTGATATATACACACCCAAATTTACTAGATACAACATTTTGAGATAAATCTGATGATGATGCAATGATCTCTACTGAAATATTCTAAGACTTATATCTCTCTATTTTTATAGTATTTTAATCCGTTATTTTCCTTTTCAAACCTCAAATTTTCATTTTTATAAGTATATTGATTTAAAAAAATCCTTTGTGATGAAACCACCGTGATGAAAATGAAACCCCTATGGTGATTTCCTAAATTTTCATGGAAATGTAATTCCCATAGTAATTCCATCAACAATTGTGGTTATGTTTATTCCACCTATATAGGGTGATGGTTTCATCATATATGATCTATTTTTAAAATTATTACTTGAGACTTCAATTTTCACACATTTTTCTTGGTTTAAATTGCATTTTTTATTGCTTTTTCTTGAGTCACTTCCTTAACTACCTAGTTCACTCTTTGTCTTGTTTTTTTCAACCTCCTTAATCTCAAAGTTAAATCGATCAAAATTACAATAAAATTAAAGCTAAATCCAAGTTAAAACTCCTCATTCATTATTAAAAGTATTTCACTTTTTAAGTAATTTCATATATGGATTTGGTAAGTGTGATTGAAGCTTATAATGTTTTATAGCCATAGCCCATATGCTTGTGTTTTTTTTAAGAATATTTTCCTCAATCTACATTCATTCCAACCACATTTAGTCGAATTTATTCTTTATATTTGTGTTTATTTTCTTCTATTTATTTATCATTTCTCCTATCAAATATTTTATAAGGTCTACATAGAGAAAAAATAGTTATCTACTTAAAGATCATGGATTCATCAGCAATAATTTATTTACCTTTAGTTGGTCTCAACTTTGATCGAGTCAAGGTTTTATTTTATTTTAATATTGTAAAATTTTATTATTATATTAGTTTATTTAGATTTATATTATATTATAATTATCTAATACATACACACACACACACATATATACATACATACATACATACACATACATACATACATACATACATATATATATATATATATATATATATATATGTATGTATGTATGTATGTATGTATGTATGTATGTATGTATGTATATATATATATACATACATACATACATACATACATACATACATACATACATACATACATACATACATACATATATACACACACACACACACACACACACACACACACACACACACACACACACACACACACACACACACACACACACACACACACACACACACACACACAGAGGTATATGTATATCAACTTCTCTTTCACTCTCTTACATAGAAAATAATAGTTTTATTTTCTTTTGTTTCATAAACATATTAAAATATAAAACAATAGTATCACTTGCAATAGATCTAGGAAAATTTAGTTGAATAAAAATAATAGGTACATCTAATCAAGACATTTCATTTTCAATTTTATAAAAAAATTACACTTATAAACAAATACCCACACATACACCACAAAAACTAGAAAACCTAGACAAAAGAAAACTTACATCTTAGAGCTGACTTTAATCATTTGCACAATAAAATAAGGTTTTTCAAATCATAAAAGCAATTTTTTTAGTTTTTATTTGTTTAATATCAACTCATTTATCTTTAAAAAATCCTAAAACTAGGATTCTAGCTTGCATTCGTGAAATAATTGATGAATACTTAGGAGTTGTGCTTAGCAAACCAACCTAATTTTTTTGATTAAATTTACATTTTCATTTGAAAATTTAATTACATATTATATTTCACTTATTTTCATGCACGCACACACATACACACATATGCACGCACACACACACATAATCATTTAATTTAGTACATTTAGGTAAAACTCTCATTTCCCAAACTAGGAAAAATTAAAATATGCACTTGCATATTTCATTTTAAATTTCAGTTTTAAGAATTACATTTGTTGAAAACTTTGAAAATAATAACAAGAGAAAAAGAGAATATTTCCTTTCATTTCTAGCCTTTAATTTATTTAAACAAGTACTTTTATTTCAGCAAGTAGTTTGTTTCCATTTAAATTTTTAAAAACCTCTCAGAAACATTAAAAAAACAAGTCAAATCAAACCTCCTCCAAACAAGAATGAATACCAAAACTTTGATATCACTTCCTTAAAAATATCGATTAAACATTCACATACACATAAAAAATAATATATACAATTAATACATTTCAAACCCACCTCATCCCACCATTTTATGATGTTCTCTGTGTACCCTTACCTCTATAGGGTTAGTTTATTTTGTAGAGTACCAGCTCCCATTCTAAAATGTATCTTTGAAGGAGACATTGAATCATAAATTAAGATATTTTCCATTCTACCCCACTCCCAAACCTTATAATTATCCATCTTGATTCTTTATATAAATAAGCTCACTTGATATCACTCGCAGCCATAATAATATACTTTTGCATCATAGTTTAATATTTCTACAACCTTTAAGTGTGAACCTTTTACTTTATTTTTCCTTTTTCCTTGGGACTAGCATTATCCTATTTTCATTTAATTTTTGTATGACATTGCATGGCCATATTTAGCCCCATCATGTTAGCTAATTTACTAGGGTTTTACAACTCAGGTTTTCCCCATTCTTTGAGTTGAGAATTGACCAATAACTCTAATACCTCATCATTATTCACACTAAGGGTTATTATTATTATCTCCTCTCAATATGATGCTATCTATGAAAAATTTAATGCATGTGAATTATTTTGGCATTCCCATGAGCATAATTTATCACTTGTCATCCAAAATGCCATATTTTCACTCCACTCGACCAATTTATTCCTACACCTCTTCTAATGCATAACCCTTAACCACATCATAATATCCAACTCAATTACTAAACCAATAATATTTATATCCATTTATCAATTATCTCAACCAAACATAAAGAGGTCATGTACATAAAAATTAGTGAGTTAATTTCCAATAATATAACACCCACCTCTCTATATTTAAATGAAAAAATATCAACAACATATAGTCCCATAGGTCAATTAAAGACATATCACCTAACTAGAATATCACTAGAATAATTTGTATGTGTAGACACTAAAATTAAAATTTAATACTAAATCATAACACTTGTGACCACTCCTTATGCACATATAACCTATGATTAATATAATTTTAAATCTTTATTCCTCTATTTTTATGTGGATGAATCTCTATCTTGAGAAAAATTTGATACTAAATGCTCATATTTCTCATTACAAGTATCCTAGATTGATTACATGACTAATTCATCTTCATGTTTAGCTATCTCTATTCCTCAGGTAAAACCACTCCTTTAGGGAAATCTCACAAACCAATCATGTTTGAATCCATCAGTTTCATCCTTCCACCAATTAATTACTAATTTCCCAAATTCAAAATCATGTTAATGGGTCATTCCACACATTTCATAAGACCAATTTAAGAAAATCCTAGAAATCCCACTATATAAGCACATTGTATACCCATTTGTTCATTATAGGGTAATAAGGCTTTCACTATTACAAATACTATATATTATCTAACTACACATTGAGAGGAAATTACCTATTCCTTCCAATTATGAGTCCACACAACCCAAAAATCTTGAGTTGGTATACAACAATAAGGTCACAAGTAATAGTTTCAAGCATATAATCACACCAAGATTGCACTAGCATATAAAATTTCACCAATATTATACACACACCACTATATACTGGTATAACTATGTGGAGTTTGATCCTTGTTTGGAGTATTGGTATGTAGGTAGCATTCAACATATAGGGTGTTGATTTCAATCACAACCTCATTCCCTTTCTCATTACCACCATTTACAACATTTATTACCTCTTATCATTGAGATAGGGTTTTAAGTGAATAATAAGGCATATAATGGCTCATGCAATGAAGTGAATATATCTACATACATACACAATTTCTATATGTAAAGGTGCACCTATCAAAATTTACATGGAGGAGAAAATATTAAAAGATGAAGTCACACCTTATAGACATTAATGTAGGTTGGTCAAGTTCAAATAGTTTGGATTTTTTCCAAGTTAATGTGAAGCCCTGATCCTGATAGACAACAACTTCTCACAATCTTAAGGTCACTATTGAATCCTAAAAACTTGAATGCTGCCTAATTCATTTACTTTTTAGTAATTTTCCCTTTTCGCACATCTTTAAAAATAGTAAATTGTAAATCATCCATGTGTATTTATTGTAAATATTATAAATTATAATTTACTTAACTATTTTTTTAAATTATATTAATACTCAATCCAAATTTTTATAAAACACTATGATATTAGGCAAATGTGATTTTATCTATCATACTTTGTAACACTGGAAAATAATGAAACTTTATTAAAGATTATGAAATGAAATTATGTATATTTATAATAAATCTAAAATAACACTAAACTATTATAAAAATCATGTAAATATTCAATATACACTTGACCCTAAATCTTATAGACCTTCACTATGCACTTAAAGTTTTATTAGGAAACTAGGTCTCACGAATTTTAGTTTGACATTGGGCTAGACTCTAAGGAGCCCTAGTGGACATTATCAAGTATTGATTACTATATATAAGTAAAATATTTATAAAAAAAATTCTATGAAAATTTAATTTAGTGAACACCTACATTTTTTTGCATGGGAGTTCCCAAAAACATGTGAATTATTTTAGAACCATTTCTCACCTTTCCCTTTGTAATTGCATATAATATAACTCACAAGATTATAAAAATATTAATATTGGTAATAAATTTATAAATTATTTAAGGACAAGAGACATAACTATATAAATTTCTATTAACTATGGTTGCAAGAGACAGAGATGGAGATGGATATAGAGATAGAGTTGCCTTAAAACCATAATAACACTAAAATCACCTTAGAACACACTTAGGCAGCTATTTTTGTGGTCTTATTTGATTACAATAATTCAAAAATTGAAAATAATTTGTTTAAAAATTAAACTCAAATATATCCTTACCTATCACTTAGATGTTTTATGCTACCAATTCTCCTTCTCTTCAAGAACTAGAAAAACATCAAGTATGACTCCTTTATATATCTTTAATACTGTGTAAAAAATTAAACAGAACACAAACCCTAAACTCTATAAAAAATAAAATAGACTTTATATTATTAGTATGATAATTGAATAACCTAAAGTGTTATCTTTCCATCTCATTCACATATTTTTAAACATTATTTGTAATGAATTTATACCCACCACTCAAATTTATTACTTGTATTTATTAGTTTACCACTCAAATATTATGAAATGATTAAATAATCCATCTTAGAATATGTACTTACATTTATTGTATTTAATATTTTAAAATTATGGAACTTGAAATTATTATGTTAGGTGTATTAAATTTTTTTATTGATGAATGACATCAGTTTTCAAATCTCATGCTTACTTATGCTTGAAAATATTTCTATTGGGAGTAATCACAAGTAAAATTTATTCATTAGTGTTATGTTAAGAATAATAATGATATCAAAAAGTATATGCCTTATCAAATGGGTTGTAGTCTAATAGTGAGGATGATGGTGTAAAAGGTGTTGCTTAGCCATCCATTAGGATTTGAATTCTAGGAGATATAAAAAAGGGATGAGGCCGGGATTGTGCCCTAGGCAAATTTCGCATAATAAATACCCCTTAGTCCTTGGCACCTAAGCCAAAGAAGCATTATTTCCACCTAATATATGTAATAATTCAGGGTTTTAATAAATAAAAAAGTATATGACTTCACACATAGTTTATTTGGTCATATACATATATTTTTGAAAAAAAAAATGTTTGGTATACAATTTTAACATTGCACATATATTATTAGTCATTTTTTGCATTTTGTACACAATTTAAACTTTTATGATTATAATGAGTGTTTTGTGTGTTGTGGCTATATTTAAAACCTCATTGATTATAACTCCCAAGATTTTTCTTTTAGTGATTGTCTAATTCTACATTTAGGCTTGGGGATTAGATAGTGTTTAAAAGAAGGTAGGAAAATAATTCTTTAAAAGTGTAATGTATGAGAAAGAAAAATTAATATTATTATTTTTTGGTTATCTTATCATAAAATCAAAAATATTGAGGGTGATGTGTGAATATAATGGAAAGGGTAATGTATAAGTAATTAATTTTTTTGAAAATATGAGAAATAGATTACATGAAATAATGGAAATAAAGTTTGTTCATTTTTCTCTTATGATTATCACTTATCATTTAAAATGTTTTTATTTTATATTTATATTTTTTTAACAATATGTTTTATTTATAGATAAAAAAATATTATATACATACTTTAATGAATCATATAAATAATTTTGTGTTGAGTGGCTGATTAGATATTTATCATGCATTTCACTTATAAAAATGTAAGAAATGAAAATGGAATAATCTATTTGAATTTCAAACAAAAAGTATATTTTAAAAGATAATGAGCTCCTTTTATTTACTTTATTGATTATGAAAATATATTAAAAGGTAATTGTATAATTAGTTGGCTAGAGTAGCCTTTTACATCATGTAACTAGTGGATAGGTGGTACAAATCTAGTTGTGGAACCTTTCGTAGTTATAAAATATAATATGGTATTTAAAATTATTATTAGGGTACTTTATACATAAATTATTAAATAAAGTACTTTATGGTATATGCCTTATCAAGTGGGTTGTAGTTTAATAGTGAGGATGATGGTGTAAAAGGTGTAGCTTAGTCATCCACTAAGATTCAAATTCTAGGAGATACAAAAAAGGGATGAGGCTGGGATCATGCCCCAGGCAAATTTGGTAGAATGAATACCCCTTAGTTCTTGGAACCTAAGAAAAATAAGCATTATTTCCACTTAAACTATGTAATCATTTAGGGTTTTAATTTTTAAAAAAAAGTATATGACTTCACACAGTTTATTTGATCATATACATATATTTATAAAAAAAAATTATGATTGGTATGCAATTTTAACATTGCACATATATTATTAGTCATTTTTTGCATTTTGTACACAAAATTTAAACTTTTATGATTATGAGTGTTTTGTGTGTTGTGGTTATATTTAAAACCTCAACGGTTATAACTCCCAATATTTTTGTTTTAGTGATTGGCTAATTATGCATTTAACCTTGGGGATTAGATAGTGCTTAAAAGAAGGTAGGAAAATAATTCATTAAAATTTTAATGTATGAGCAAGAAAAATTAATATTATTATTTTTGGTTATCTTATCATAAAATCAAAAATATTTAGGGTGATGTGTGAATATAATGGAAAGGGTAATGTATAAGTAATTAATTTTTTTGAAAATGTGAGAAATCGATTACATGAAAAAATGGAAATAAAGTTTGTTCATCTTTCTCTTATGATTATCACTTATCATTTAAACTGTTTTCATTTTATATTTATATTTTTTTAACAATATGTTTTATTTATAGAAAAAAAATATTATATACATACTTTAATTAATCATATAAATAATTTTGTATTGAGTGGATGATTAGATATTTATCATGCATTTCACTTATAAAAATGTAAGAAATGAAAATGGAATAATCTATTTGAATTTGAAACAAAAAGTATATTGTAAAATATAATGAGCTCCTTTTATTTACCTTATTGATTATAAAAATATATTAAAAGGTAATTGTATAATTAGTTGGCTAGAGTAGCCTTTTACATCATGTAACTAGTGGATAGGTGGTACAAATCTAGTTGTGGAACCTTTTTTAGTTATAAAATATAATATGGTCTTTAAAATGATTATTAGGGTACTTTATACATAAATTATTATATAAATTACTTTATAGTATATGCCTTATCAAGTGGGTTGTAGTTTAATAGTGAGGATGATGGTGTAAAAGGTGTTGCTTAGCCATCCACTAAGATCCAAATTCTAGGAGATACAAAAAAGTGATGAGGCTGGGATCGTGTCCCAGGCAAATTTGGTAGAATGAATATCCCTTAGTCCTTGGCACCTAAGCTAAAGAAGCATTATTTCCACCTAATCTATGTAATCATTCAGGGTTTTAATAAATAAAAAAATTATATGACTTCACACATAGTTTATTTGATACTATACATACATACATACATACATATATATATATATATATATATATATATATATATATATATATATATATATATATGATTGGTATGAAATTTTAACATTGCACATATATTATTGGTCATTTTTTACATTTTGTACACAAAATTTAAACTTTTATGATTATAATAAGTGTTTTGTGTGTTGCGGTTATATTTAAAACCTCATTGGTTATAACTCCCAAGATTTTTTTTTTTTAGTAATTGGCTAATTCTGCATTTAGGCTTGGGGATTAGATAGTGTTTAAAAGAAGGTATGAAAATAATTCATTAAAAGTGTAATGTATGAGCAAGAAAAATTAATATTATTATTTTTTGGTTATCTTATCATAACATCAAAAATATTGAGGGTGATGTGTGAATATAATGGAAAGGGTAATGTATAAATAATTAAATTTTTTGAAAATGTGAGAAATAGATTACATGAAATAATGGAAATAAAGTTTGTTCATTTTTCTCTTATGATTATCACTTATCATTTAAAATGTTTTCATTTTATATTTATATTTTTTTAATAATATATTTTATTTATAATGAAAAAAATATTGTATACATACTTTAATGAATCATATAAATAATTTTTTGTTGAGTGGCTGATTAGATATTTATCATGCATTTCACTTATAAAAATGTAAGAAATGAAAATGGAATAATCTATTTGAATTTCAAACAAAAAGTATATTGTAAAAGATAATGAGCTCCTTTTATTTACTTTATTGATTATAAAAATATTTTTAAAGGTAATTGTATAATTAGTTGGCTAGAGTAGCCTTTTACATCATGTAACTAGTAGATATGTGGTACAAATCTAGTTGTGGAACCTTTCGTAGTTATAAAATATAATATGGTATTTAAAATGATTATTAGGGTAATTTATACATAAATTATTATATAAATTAATTTATGGTATATGCCTTATCAAGTGGGTTGTAGTTTAATAGTGAGGATGATAGTGTAAAAGGTGTTGCTTAGCCATCCACTAAGATTCAAATTCTAGGAGATACAAAAAAGGGATGAGGCTGAAATCGTGCCCCAAGAAAATTTGGTAAAATGAATACCCCTTAGTCCTTGGCACTTAAAAAATTCTTTCCTCCTAATGTATGTAATCATTGAAGGTTTTAATAAAAAAAGTATATGACTTCACAGATAGTTTATTTGATCATATACATATATTTTTATAAAAAATTATGATTGGTATGCACTTTTAACATTGCACATATATTATTAGTCATTTTTTGCATTTTGTACACAAACTTTAAACTTTTATGATTATAATGAGTGTTTTATGTGTTGTGTTTATACTTAAAACCTCATTGGTTATAACTCCCAAGATTTTTGTTTTAGTGATTGGCTAATTCTGTATTTAGGCTTGGGGATTAGATAGTGTTTAAAAGAAGGTAGGAAAATAATTCATTAAAAGCGTAATGTATGAGCAAGAAAAATTAATATTATTATTTTTTGGTTATCTTATCATTAAAAAAAAAAAATATTGAAGGTGATGTGTGAATATAATTGAAAGGGTAATGTATAAGTAATTAAATTTTTTGAAAATGTGAGAAATAGATTACATGAAATAATGGAAATAAAGTTTGTTCATTTTTCTCTTAAGAATATCACTTATAATTTAAAAGGTTTTCATTTTATATTTATATTTTTTTAATAATATGTTTTATTTATAGTAAAAAAATAATATATACATACTTAAATGAATCATAAAAATAATTTTGTGTTGAGTGGGTGATTAGATATTTATCATGCATCTCACTTAGAAAAATGTAAGAAATGAAAATGGAATAATCTATTTGAATTTGAAACAAAAAGTATATTGTAAAATATAATGAGCTGCTTTTATTTACTTTATTGATTATAAAAATATATTAAAAGGTAATTGTATAATTAGTTGGCTAGAGTAGCCTTTTACATTATGTAACTAGTGAATAGGTGGTACAAATTTAGTTGTGGAACCTTCTTTAGTTATAAAATATAATATGATCTTTAAAATGATTATTAGGGTACTTTTTACATAAATTATTATATAAAGTACTTTATGGTATATGACTTATCAAGTGGGTTGTACTTTAATATTGAGGATGATGGTTTAAAAGGTATTGTTTAGCCATCCACTAATATTCAAATTCTAGGAGATACAAAAAAGTGATGAAGCTGGGATCATGCCCCAAGCAAATTTGGTAGAATGAATACCCCTTAGTCCTTGGATCTAAGCCAAAGAAGCATTATTTCCACATAATCTATGTAATCATTAAGGGTTTTAATAAATAAAAATTATATGACTTCACACATAATTTATTTGATCATATACATATATTTAAAAAAAAAATTATGATTGGTATGCAATTTTAACATTGCACATATATTATTAGTCAATTTTTTCATTTTGTACACAAACTTTAAACTTTTATGATTATAATGAGTGTTTTGTGTGTTGTGGTTATATTTAAAACCTCATTGGTTATAACTCCCAAGATTTTTGTTTTAGTGAATGGTTAATTTTGCATTTAGGCTTGGGGATTAGGTAGTGCTTAAAAAGGTATGAAAATAATTCATTAAAATTGTAATGTATGAGTAATAAAAATTAATATTATTATTTTTTGGTTATCTTATCATAAGATAAAAATTATTTAGGGTGATGTGTGAATATAATGGAAAGGGTAATGTATAAGTAATTAAATTTTTTGAAAATTTGAGAAATAGATTACATGAAATAATGGAAATAAAGTTTGTTCATCTTTCTCTCATGATTATCACTTAAAATTTAAAAATGTTTTCATTTTATATTTATATTTTTTTAATAATATGTTTATTTATAGCAAAAAAAAAAGTATTACATACATACTTTAATGAATCATATAAATAATTTTGTGTTGAGTGGCTGATTAGATATTTATCATGCATTTCACTTAGAAAAATGTAAGAAATGAAAATGGAATAATCTATTTGAATTTGAAACAAAAATCATATTGTAAAATATAATGAGTTCCTTTTATTTACGTTATTGATTATAAAAATATATTAAAAGGTAATTGTATAATTAGTTGGCTAGAGTAACCTTTTACATCATGTAACTAGTGGATAGGTGGTACAAATCTAGTTGTGGAACTTTTCTTAGTTAAAATATAATATGGTATTTAAAATGATTATTAGGGTACTTTATGTGTAAATTATTATATAAATTACTTTATCGTATATGCTTTATCAAGTTGGTTGTAGTTTAATAGTGAGGATGATGGTGTAAAAGGTGTTGCTTAGCCATCCACTAAGATTCAAATTCTAGGAGATACAAAAAAGGGATGAGGCTGGGATTGTGCCCCAAGAGAATTTGGTAGAATGAATACCCCTTAATCCTTGGCACCTAAGCCAAAGAAGCATTATTTCCACCTAATCTATGTAATCATTCAGGGTTTTAATAAAAAAAAAGTATATGACTTCACACATAGTTTATTTGATCATATACATATATTTTTAAAAAAAAATTATGATTGGTATGTAATTTTAATATTGCACATATATTATTAGTCATTTTTTTCATTTTTTATACAAATTTAAAATTTTATGATTATAATGAGTGTTTTGTGTGTTGTGGTTATATTTAAAACCTCATTGGTTATAACTCCCAAGTTTTTTATTTTAGTGATTGGCTGAGTCTGCATTTAGGCTTGGGGATTAGATAGTGCTTAAAAGAAGGTAGGAAAATAGTTCATTAAAAGTGTAATGTATGATAAAGAAAAATTAATATTATTATTTTTGGTTATCTTATCATAAAATCAAAAATATTGAGGGTGATGTGTGAATATAATGGAAAGGGTAATGTATAAGTAATTAATTTTTTTGAAAATGTGAAACATAGATTACATGAAATAATGGAAATAAAGTTTGTTCATATTTCTCTTATGATTATCACTTATCATTTAAAGTGTTTTAATTTTATATTTATATTTTTTTAACAATATGTTTTATTTATAATTAAAAAAAAAATTATATACATAATTTAATGAATCATATAAATAATTTTTTTTTGAGTGGCTAATTAGATATTTATCATGCATTTCACTTAGAAAAATGTAATAAATGAAAATGGAATAATCTGTTTGAATTTGAAACAAAATATATATTGGAAAAGATAATGAACTCCTTTTATTTAATTTATTGATTATAAAAATATATTAAAAGGTAATTGTATAATTAATTGGCTAGAGTAGCCTTTTACATTATGTAACTAGTGGATAAGTTATACAAATCTAGTTGTGGAACCTTTCTTAGTTATAAAATATAATATGAGCTTTAAATTGATTATTAAGCTATTTTATACATAATATTATAAATAAAAACACACACACAAATATATTATACATATAATATATTTAGTATCATTCCATATGTGTATACATTTGTATAAAAGATATATATATATATATATATATATATATATATATATAGAGAGAGAGAGAGAGAGAGAGAGAGAATTTTATATCAATAAAAATAAAAAATATATAAAAGTGGTTGTCCAAAGGCTAACCATATATATAAATATATATATAAAATGAAGTAAATTTTATATTAATAAAAATAAAAAATATATAAAAGTGGTTTTCCAAAGGCCAATCATAGACTACACTAAGATGGGATAGCATGACCATTTATTTCCATAGCCAACTTATAGCTTATAAGGGCAAGTCAGGGGTGTGCTAGGGTTCGACCCACCATCCTTAATGTATTATTTGTTTCTATTAAAAGAAAGAAATTTAATATCATTTGATTTGATTTAATTTTATATAATGTTTATAAAAATAAAATTGTGTGTGTATATATGTGAGATATACATAATGTGTACATAAATAAGCACAAAACAAGAAATGTGAAATTAAGTATACATTTACCATTTGGCCTCCTTATGAAACCCTTGTTCAACCTATAATCAAAATTATTAAAATGAAATATATAAGATAGAAAATTATTAGGACATACTCATAGTTTAAAGAATCTAATGGCCTATATTTGTTTAATCCAATGGTGGAGATGGCTTGTTCCATATTGGAATAAAAGTTTTTAAACTTCAATTGACTTTTTCTAGGTTATTATTAAGAAATAACCATATCTTTATGGGTGCACATTTCATATTGTAAGTTATGAATTATCTTATAATTTATTATTTAAGTATCTCATTTAAATTAACTAGCCCATTTATAATTGAATATTGAATCAATTATGTGTAAAATTTATAAGAATTATTTTATTCTTTAAATAATCTCATGTGACTTTTACAATATTAATGAAAATTAAAACTTAAAATAAATAGATTTTTCTAATTAGCTATGAACCTTAAATATTAGGCATTTATTACCATTTATTTTATATTTAATGAAGTGAAAATAGATGAATTTTAACCTTAATAAATATTTTTACCATGTCATGTGGAATGCAATTGCCTTACACCCTGAAAATTATTAAGGGACGTTTTGTATAAACCTAAGAAATTCAAATGCAGGGTGAAGTGCTCTCATAATTCTGCCCTCACAATATCTAAAATTTTATAAAATGATATATATATATATATATATATATATATATATATATATATATATCATTTTAGAAAATTTTAGATAATTAAATTTAGGGTATGAAAATCATCAAAAATAAAATAATACCTTCACCAAAATGTATAAAAGAGGTAAAATTTGTATTGTCAAATGAAAGATAAAATAACTTAAAAATATTAATTAAAAATAAGCAATTAAAAAGGTATTTACCTTGTCACTAGTGCAAAAGTGGTTGTATATGATGTTAACCATATGAAAATATTATATATGGTAATATGTTATGCCAAAAGTAGATTGCTTACAGAATCTTAAATTCCAAATTTAATATATATAGTTTATTATAAGGATGAAAACATGTAATCTACTTTTTACTTAATTTTGGGGGTTGTGTGAGTCAAAACAAATAAAAATAAATTTATAATAAAAAACTAAAATTTAAAACAATATGATAACTACTTCCTTTTATTGGACAAGACACTTAAGGTGCACAAACATTAGAAAATATGGTTTTGAGAAATAAGTGATCCATTTGAGGAGATTTCAAGTTTGATGAGGGACAAAGGTGAAGATTTTAGTTTTTGAATTATGATAAGTGGGTAGATTTAAAATATGATGTGTCATTTATTTTCCCATGCCCTTGGAAAAATATGAGACATTTGATAGCATGTTAGACTAGGTGAAGGCTAAGATGCATGAAATAGTTTCCATATATAAATCTATGATAAAATGATTAGACCAATCATTTTTCATAATATGTGGAACCATATGAATATACCATTACATATGGATGTGGATAAGTTGTGGTGAGGAAGAAATCAAGTTTTTTTGGAAGCTAGGAAATGAATCTTTTTAGAAGAAGAAAATTAATGTTCAAATTATTTTTTTCTAAATTTTAGAGATTAATATCCCTTCTAAAAAATCCAAAAAAATTAAATATAAAGGATATTTAGTTCAAAGGAATTTTATTGGGTAGTTTAAGATGAATTCTAGTGAATCCTTGAAACATAGACAACTTGGTATTCAATTGCTCTATTAAGTTAGTAGTTTATCAAAATCTAAGATGAACTGGTTCACTTATAGCTTCATCCGTTCTATTAATAAGTTAAAATTTATCACTTGGATAATTAATAAGTTAGTTATAATTAAAAGTGCCTTGTGTTTTAAGGAAAATAATAATTCAACTTATTTACAATTACTACCACACATTGGAATGTTGACCCTAAAGATGCCACTGAAGTAGATGACAAAGAGGATGTGGATATTCAATAGGGAATAATTGAGGTACCCCCAAGAATATTTAATCAAAAACATATCCTAGGAGTAATTATAATATTGAGTTATATGATTTTGATATTTTTAAGCAACATTGGAGTGCACGTTTGTTGAGGCTAGATAAATAGTTTAGCAAAATCTAGGTTTTATCCATCTTATTTTTCTATTAATATAACTTTAAATTTTCTACAAATTAGTATGTAGGACTTATTACCATTTTGATGTTTGGTATTTTAATTATATTTTATGATTTATAATAATTATCCAAAATATATTATATAAGATATGAGTCTTAATAATAATATTGAGTCTTAAGAATAATCATTTCACTATATTATATAAATTTTTAACTTTCAATATCATGAATGGTGATTTTCAAATGTAATAGGTTGAATTGTATCTTAATTTCATTTCATTTTGAATTATAAATTAATGTTAAATGACGAGATCATAAAATTGGAGTATAACTCAACCATTTATTATATTTAATTGTATAATTATATGATGATTTTTATACATAAAATTCATTATTTATATGTTTAATCATTAAAAACACAAATAGTTTTCCCACATTAGTTTTCTCTAAGATAATCCCTTCTGTTTATTCTATTTTCTTTCATGTTTCAATTCATTCCTTGATTAAAATTCATGTCATACAACTACAACAATTTTAACACTAAAGTAACAAAAGTATAAGGTAAAAAGTAGTTTATTAAAAAAGGTACTCTAAGAGTGGAAAGTGTAATTCATTAGATTCATGTTGATGAGTTAGATATGGAACATCCATGTTAACTATCAAAAACATTGGCATCACTTAATTTTTTCCTTGGTTTGTCAGATTTTTTTTTTTTTTTTTTGTCTGAGAATTTTTACCAAGATGCCCTTGATGAGAAGAGCTAGTGAAAAAAAAGTTAAATTATTCCCTTTGAAACCAAATATATCTAAAATGAAGTGGAATAAATTAGTGATAATCATGGACCAATTAGAAGAAAATAATATATTCTTGAAATTAGAATAATTTGTTGTAAGCATCCCTCACTTAATGGAGAAGCTTGATATGATGGAGAAGATCATGAAGGCCCTCATGGGAAAGCTATGGATTTCCAAGGAGCTTACCAAGTTAAATAAAGAGGTAAGAAAATATCAACCTATAGAATAATAAAAAGAGCATTATTATGTCATCCAATCACCCCAAACTCCATATTCATTCAAATAAAAAGAAACTTTTTATATTTCACGATATAAAGTTGATGTAAACAATAAAAAAATATGATCAATTTTTAGCCCACATTGAAGTATATTTCATTTTACATAATATTAGTGAAGAATAAATAAAATCCGTTGAAAAGTTGAAATTGGATAGTCATGCACTCACTCAATATGAGATTTATAATTAATCCTTATATTTTAATAAATTTCCAATATTTTTTTAATTGGATGATTTTCATAAACTATTTTAAAAAAATTACCCTCTTTGTTATGACTATTTACATTTATTAAATAGCAATACTTTAGGCAAATACAAGGTCAAAATATGTGAGAATATATAAGTGAACCTAAAAAAGGTCTTTCCAAATGAGGAAATATGTACTAGACTATAATATCTTGATGAAGTACATATGAAGACTTCCTATTCATCTAAACAGGATGTGTTGTTGGCCAAGCCTAAACATATAGATGATGCATATTCACAATTATATTATATTTATACGGACAAGAATAAGGGTTCATCATCCTCTTCATATACCAAAAAATAAAAAATGGTTCCAAACTAAAATATAAAAGAAAGTGTAATAATATTAATAATTATGTAATAAAATATACTAGGAATAATAATGGGTATTCTAGTGTGAATGATCATCAAAACAAAAAATGTTGGAAAATACATTTGTAATTCTATCCTATAAACCAAAGTAATAAGGTTGAGACATTTTTAAATGAAATAAAATAGGGATTAGTTTTTATGTGAATAAAAATATATTTGTTTTTCAATCTAAGATAGGTATGTTTGAATAGCAATGAGGTCAAATGATAAACGTGGACTAACCAAACTCTTTTGTATCAAGATTCAAATAAAAAATAAAATATTTGAGATTTTTTAATCTTATTCAAAATAAAACTTGATTTATGAAGATTTAATTGGAAATCATGGGTTGGTTACATATGATCATCTTCTATCTTACTCATTGATTTGGGTAAATAAGGAGTAGGGATAGATTTCACCAAAAAATACAAAGGGAATTTTGCAATAAATGTGAATTTCATTGATGATATGGTGGCAAATGTTTTTCCTCATGAGGATTGTGGAGTGGTATTTGATAACCCATAAATTATCGGAGTTGTTGCCAGAATCCAGATAATGCAAATGCAATGGAGAT
Organism: Torreya grandis; assembly: GCA_037957365.1. Classification (NCBI taxonomy): domain Eukaryota; kingdom Viridiplantae; phylum Streptophyta; class Pinopsida; order Cupressales; family Taxaceae; genus Torreya; species Torreya grandis. The sequence goes on along the minus strand of JARHVA010004808.1, from coordinate 1,360,481 downwards.
GTGATCACATGAGATGAAGCAAGTGCACACCATATAGATGCTAAAGCAATTTGAAATTATACAAGAAGATAAATTGCACAAGACAAAATGGAGAAAACCAAAATCTAATTAACATGAGATGGCCAAAGTGAAGAATACATATAGGAGAGCACGTAAGTAACTCCTCTACAAAAGGTGGTCAAGGCACCCAAGAATAGATTGTAACTCCTCCATGAAAGGTGGTGAGAAGGTGCTAAAAATAGAGAAGTAACTCCCATCAAGGGAGTTACTTATGACATTCTTATGAAACCTATGACACACATCTCCACATAAGCTAGCCTATCCCACAAATGTAGGAAAACTCCATGTATGCACAAAAAATATAATTTCCCTAATTGAATAATAGGGAAAAATAAAAACCTACACTAATACCCCCCCATAAGCACAACTTAGGTGGGTAGTGTGGAAATATAAAATGGGTCTCGACAACTAGGCCTGATGAGGCACCCATGTACAAATGCAATCTCTCATAAGATAGAGAAAAGGAGAAAAATCATAGGGAAAAAACTCCCCCCCCCGAAAGAGAGACATAAAAGAAATGAAGAGGCTAAAAGGCCCCCCCTAAAGATGATGCTACTACAAATGTAGACTGCACCCCAAAAAGAGCTCATAGATGAATGAACTTGCTCTCGATGAAAGGTTTGGTGAAGATGTCTACAACCTGCTTCAAAGACTGGAAAAATATCAAGTCAATGACCTGACTATGAATAAGCTCCTGAATGAAATGCATGTGAATCTCTATGTGCTTGGTCTACTGGTGCTAAACTAGATTCCTACAAATCTGACTGGTACTCTGGTTGTCACAATAAATGATGGTGGGTTGCCTAATAGGAATGCCAAACTCAGAAATAATCTTCTGAAGCCAAATAGCCTCAGTAGCTGCATTAATAGCTCCCCTATACTCCACCTCTATGGATGATATAGCAATAACATTTTGCTTCTTGCTAGACCAACTGATAGGACTAGAACCTAAAGAGAAACTGTAACTAGAAGTGGACTTACGAGTCTATGAATCACCAGCCTAGTCTGAATCTGTATATCCAACCAAGTCAACCTCTATGCCAAATCTATAATGAATCTTGTATCTCTGTGAACCCTGTATGTAATGCAAGATCCTCTTAGCTACTTTCCAATTTAGCTCATGAGGTTCCTACATGAATCTAGAGACAAGTCCCACTATATATGATATGTTAGGCCTAGTGTGAGTCAAGCAGATGAGACTACCAAAAAGTTGTCGATATTGAGTGGCATCAACCAATAGTGAAGAACAATCAGCTTCAAGATTGACTCTTGATAGAAAGGGAGTCGGAGATGGCTTGCAATCAGCCATGTGAAACTGAGCCAATAAGTCAAGAGCATACTTAGGCTATGCAAGAGAAATCCCTAAATCTGACTATGAGATCTTGATGCCAAGGAAGTAGTGCAATAAACCTAAGTCTGTCATGTCAAATCTATCCTTGAGAGATGCCTTCACCGCTATAATAGCTGATGAAGAACTCCTGGTGATCAAAAGGTCATCAACATATACAACCAAATTAGGATCGAATCATCCTACTGTAAGAAGTAGACATTGGGATCAGAATGGCACCTAGTGAAACCCACTATGAGAAGGAAGGAATCCATCTTGGCATACCAAGCCCAAGGGGCCTATTTGAGGCCATAGATAGATTTCTTAAGTCTACACACTAAGGAAGAATCCTGAACAAATCCTGCCAGTTGCTCCATGTAGATCTCCTCCTCTAGGTCTCCATGAAGAAAGGCACTCTTCACATCCATCTAGTGCACATCCCAACCATGTGTTGTGGTAATAGCCAAGGTGAGTCAGATAGAAGTCATCTTTACAATGGGTGCAAAGGTCTCTAAGTAGTCAATGCCTACCACCTATGAGAAACCTTTGGTGATCAATCATGCCTTGTACTTATCAACCAACCCATTTGCTGCAAACTTGGTCTGATATATCCACCTACACCAAACCATCTTTCTTCCCTTAGGAAGTGAAGTCAAATCCCAAGTGTGATCTTTGATTATGGAAGAATATTCTTCCTCCATAGCACTATCCCACTCAGGTACCCCTGATCCCTCTCAAAAAGTATGTGGATCTAAAATTGAAGCATCACTAGCCCAAAGTGGCCCAAAAGTGGGTGAGTCAGGTGCTAACTCCTCATCCTATAACTGACTAGAGGTGGATGGCCTTGCATCATTATCCTCACTGTCTGAACTTGAAGAAGAAGAAAATGTCTCTGGCTCAAGAACCTACTGTGGCTGATATGAATCTGATGAGGAATCATCATGAAGAAGTAGATCTGATGAGGAAGAGGAAGTGTCAAGTGTTGAGTCTCTAGGACTCTCTTAAAAATGGACACTTCTCTCTATGAAAAACTCATGAGTGACTGGATCTAGAAGGTGATACCTCTTAATACCATCTAGATATCCTACAAAGATGCAATGCTTGGACTGGCATTCCATAGCTTTGTGTTTCTTCTTTGGTATGCGAGCCATGGCTGGGGATCTAAAAACCCTAAGGTGTTCAACATCAAGTTTCCTTTTATGCCAAGCTTCAAAGGGTGTTATCCCTTTTAAAGCTTTGTGAGGAACCCTATTTTGAATGTAGCAAGCACAATTGATGGCTTCAACCCAGTACTATGGTGTTAAGGATTTGGAGTGAATCATATAGCTACCCATCTCTTTTAAGAACCTATTTTTGCATTCTGCAACCCCATTCTGTGAAGGACTGTAAGTGACTATGTGCTACAAATCAGTCCCCTCTGTAGTGTAAAACTATTCAAACCTGTTGCTGACATAGTCCCCTCCATTATCAAGTTGAAGAACCTTGATGGATTTCTCACTCTATTTCTCAACAAGAGCCTTGAAGTCTAGAAAATTTTCAAACACTTCAGACTTTTGTTTGAGAAAATATATCCAAGTGTACCTAGATCATCAATGAAAGTGAGGATGTACTTGGCCCTTGTGAAAGATGGTTTAGGAAAGGGTCCTGATACATCACTATGGACTAACTCCAAAGGTTGTGAAGCCCTCCAAGATTTGCCTTTGTCAAATTTTGCTTTGAGATGCTTCCCAAGGGAGCACCCCTCGCAAAGTCTTTTTGAGAATTGGACATGAGGCAAGCCAATGACCCTATCATTTTTGCAAAATTGTTCAAGGTAGTGGTAGTTAAGGTGGCCAAACCACTCATGCCATAATTTGATGACTTCATCTGAATGAGTCAGCAATGTTGTTGGAGAAGAATCTGGTGTAAAATGTGAGAAGGTGTATAACCTTGCTTGATGATCTACCTTACCCACTGCCACTGTAGTATCACTATGCAACTCCTTGATAGCCACTGAATCTAGTGAAAACTCAACTCTCATGCTCTGACCAATGTGAGTTATTTGGTACACTGATAGGAGATTGGTTGAAAGAGAAGGAACAATTAAAACATTATTGAATGTTCCTCCTTCCATTTCAACTGACCCTCTCCCTATAACAGAAACTGATGTGTCATCACCCAAACTAATTGAAGTCATGCTACAAGGCTCTAAAGTTGAAAACTCAACTAGTGAAGAGCTCATGTGGTGAGAAGCACCCGAATCAATGAACCATGATGTTGTAGAAGCTATAGTAGCTATAAGGGCTTTGCCCTTTTCTTTCTCCTTACCCTTGTCTTTTGCCTTGGTAGAATCTTGGGTAGATGAATTATGCTTGATGGACTCAGGAACACCTATGTTGTGCTTCTCTAAAAGATGAGTTAGGTGATCTATTTGTTTCTTCATGCATTTGTGTTCATCATGCCCTATCTTTTAAAAATAGGCACACTTAACCTTTTCCTTCTTAGGTTTAGCATTGGAGGAGGAAGATTCACTGTTGTTTTTGGCAGGATTATTGTTTTCTTTCTTCTTCTCCTGGTCCTTGTTCTTTTTCTTCTTCTCCTTTGTTAAAGTCTTATCCTTACCATTTCCAACTATCAAAGCTTGGGGTTGAGTAGACTTCATTGTGCCCATTTGAATTAGCTTATCTTTCTCCCTAGTCAAGTCAGCAATGAATGAATCCAAAGAAGGCATTTTCCATGTAGTGCCAAGGGCACTTTTTGTGGCATGGAAAGTGGAGACAAAGACTGAATAGCTTGGACCTAACTTTGCAAGAATAGAAAGGATGAGTTGATCATCTTTCTTCTCTATCCCGTATTCTTTCAATTACAATCTAAGGGCCTTAAACTTAGTGAAGAAGTCTTGTAGGGTGTCAAAGTTGTTAAGACTTAGACTTATGAGTTCATTTTCAAGCTTATGTCCTCTCATCTCATCAAGCTTCCCAAATAAGAGTTCTAAGGTGTCCCATATGTCTTTCAGAGTCTTGAAGGTTTCTAAATGGAAGAGAAGTTATAGAGACACATACAAGCTTAGTAATCCATAAGCTTCATCACTACGGTTGTACCACTTGACCTTTTCAGCATCAGTGTTGGGTTCTACTTTAGTACCCATGGTGATCCTATACAACTCTTTGATTCTAAGAATGTTTGACATTTTAACCTTCCATTCATGATAATTGAAGGGTGTTAGGGGTTTAAGTTGAAAATAATCCATTTTAAGCTAAATTTATGTGAATTTGTGTTGATTGCAAGTTGTGAAATTATGCAGAAAGGAGAATGAAAGCAAAGATTTGCAAGTTGTGAAAAGAAATCACACCCCCAAAAAATATTGAGCCCTCCCAAAATATTCAAGTGCATGATCAAAAGATGTTGGGCTCAACTAAGAATGCGTCTTAGAGCAATCAGTGCAAGACTATAAGCAAACAGGACGTCGGACTCAGCCGAAAATGTGTCCTAGGAGACCCAAACTTTAGGCACTTTATAAACTAGTGATTTTTTAACAAATATCAAGCCTAAACTATGGATAATTGAATTATAAGCACTTTTGAAAAAAATGGCACTCAAATCCGAGCTACTATTTGCAAGATATTAAAGGTTCAATTTTCCCATAAACTAGTGTTTTTGCAAAAAAAACACTAAAACATTAAAAAATGCCTATTTTGAGGGAGAAATTGGCCTTTCAACCACTATTAGATTTAGCACAGAGTGAAGAATCCAAAGAAAAAGGTCTTTGTGAAATCAAGTTTAACTGATTGTCTCAGTATGCGTGAAATCAAGTTTACCTTCCTCTTTTAGCAAAAAAATACTAGTAAGGCAAAAATGAATTTCCAGCTAGTTTTTTTTTGATTTTTTTTAATAAGAGAAAAGAAAGGTGGATAGCTGTTGTTGTGATGTCTTAGGCCTTGATAGGCATTGCCAAAAAAATTAGATTAGGGCTTCACCAATGAACATGCTCCCTTCCAACACTTCCAATGCAATGCAGATTTTAACACTTCCAACACAGACTATAACACTTCCAACGTAGACTTAACACTTCCAGCGCAGACTTTATCATAGAAGAGACAAATCAAGTGCAAAAAAAAAATGCCAGGTGTAGAAAAAAGGATGCCAAGTGACTAATGGTCCACATGGGATGCCAAACCAGAAAATAAAGCGCCATTTAAAAAAAAAACCAGCAGGTGCAAAATTGTCTTACAAAAAAAAGCGTAGTTCTGATTTTGCTGGTCAGAAAGAAATTGAAATTGCAAACCTCAACGCACCACAGCAACTGAAAAGGTTTTATGTTCAATGCACAGCAAGTCTGGGAGAATTTTCTTACCGAACTAAGACCAAAATTATCTCACCAAAATTTTCTCACTAGAATAAGGTGTAGGAAATGGAAATGGATGCCAAGCTACTGGAAATGGATGCCAGGCTGCTGGAAATGGATGCCAAGCTGCTAGAAATGGACACCAAACTACTGATATTTTCACAAATTGCCTTGTTGTAGCCACAACAGATCTATACAAGATGTCTTTGCAAATTTGAACTCAAAAGTATTTTTTTTAACAAGTTTTCATATGGATTTGCATGAGTTTTCAAAAAACTCTACCAAAACTCTCAAATGCAATGGAGTTAAACAAAAAAACTACTAAGGAAGCAAAGTAAAAATTTTAGAATAAACTAATAGCATAACCAGACACATGATTACTGGAGTGGCTCTGATACCATATCGTAGTTGTTGCCAGAATCAAAATAATGCGAATGCAATGGAGATGTGATCACATGAGGTGAAGCAAGTGCACACCACATAGATGTTAAAGCAATTTTAAATTACACAAGAAGATAAATTACACAAGACAAAATGGAGAAAACCAAAATCTGATTAACATGAGATGGCCAAAGTGAAGAATACATATAGGAGAGCACGTAAGTAACTCCTCCACAAAAGGTGGTCAAGGCACCTAAGAATAGACTGTAACTCCTCCATGAAAGGTGGTGACAAGGTGCTAAGAATAGAGAAGCAACTCCCATCAAGGGAGTTATGACATTCTTATGACACCTATGACACATCTATGACACACATCTCCACATAAGCTAGCCTATCCCACAAATGTAGGAAAACTCCATTTATGCACAAAAAATATAATTTCCCTAATTAAATAATAGGGAAAAATAAAAACCTACACTAATATAAATGTATGTGATAGATTTTATATTTGTGATAATAACCAATAAATACCATTTGGTCAACTATTGAGAGAGCTACATCATCAATGCATATGAATCTAAATAAAACATTCCTTAGTAAATGCATATCATATTTACTAATTTTGACGAAAGATTTATGTTGATTATTTTCAAAGATAAGAAATATAATGACATATTGAATACAAGGGTTATTATAATATTTGTATTAAAAAAAAACAAAGGTAAATAGAATCATCATTGTGGAATTGCAAATCTCCCAAAGGCCTGCCACCAAAAAGAGTGGTAGGGCATAAGATCTAATTAATACTAGTTTATCATCTCCCCAATATTAGTCTCTATCAACAATCACTAATGGGGGGAAATTAGGTAAATTAACAAATCCATTCTTTATCATATCAAAGTGTAATATATCCTATTACTTCTCCATATGCTTCTTCTATTTGAATTATACCTAAAAATGTATTTTATGGAGATTATGTATTGAATATATATCCTTAAATAAGATAACCATCAATAACATGTACCCTCTTTGATGGGTTGATTATTTTTTTGACCAAATTAAACATGTCATTTACTTCATAAATTTTGTTTTGAAATCCAAGTATCATCAAGTATCAAGTAGGAGGATATGTGGAAAAAAATATTCAAAATAAGTCAAGGTTTATATGAGTGTTGTGTGCATCTTTCATTAGGTGGTGAATGAAGAATTAATTCCATTCATATATCCTTGTGTCATTATATTTTTGGATCACATATTGGTTTTGAGTGTTGGCATGGGTAAATGGAAAAGAGTATAATTTTTCATTATTTGTAATAAAAAAGAATAAATGTAATGTCAAAAATGAGTCAAAGAGGCATAGGAGAGGAAGAGTCAAGGAGAAAATGAAGATCCTTTATAATAATATGAGATAAAAAAGAAAATAAGGCCATTTGTTTAATGAAATACATATTTTATAATCTCATGGAGTTTTTAGTGTATTATTCTTCTTAATTTTTTTAATTTAGCTTAGTTATTTATTATATTTGGTCTTGCACATCTAGTTTATTCCTCTTGCCACTAAATTACCTATCAACAATGGTGTAGTTGCTACCTAATTCAAGCTTAGGTATAAAAATATGGGTTATTATTTGAGAATATTGGTTGGTTTGATTTCATCAATGACACTCTTCATAACCAAGGTTGATCAAAGAAAGTGATTCAAATTTTACATGCCATCTACATAATATATATGTAATTCTCTATAACCATGGATCTTATTTGGCTCATTTGGGAGATCAAAAATTTGTGCAACCCTATCCCAAATGGTTATAGGGTTAGCCTATAATAATACTATTAGGGTAAGTAATGGACATTATGATGTAAATTATAGTTTCAATAATGTCTATGACTACCCAAGTTATGGGTACCCACATCCAATATGGCCATTTGAAAAATATCTTACATTATTCAAGATGGGGTTTGAATTATTTTTTAAGATGAATTATTTTAGTGTTATTAAATGTTTTACTAATAGTTAAACCTATATTGTACCCCATTCAACCCATCATAATGGATAGGAATAGCATGGATGAATGAGACATCGGTTTGAACCCCAGGTAGCATGTCATCAATGATGACAAAGGGAATGAGAAGTATTTTAGATCTATTAGTTACAAACTATAGATTGAATGAAATTGAAATGACATTAAAGCAATATGTGATTGCATTTGGGGATGATACACTATAGATATTTGAGAAGCAAGAGTTCACATATAGGTTATCTGGATGTGTTTTAGAGAATTTTCATGTCAATGAAGAGCATTTGTAGAAGCTTAAGGATACATCTAAAAGGTAGCTTAAGGCTCTGCCTACATTTCTCAAGTATTTATGTTGATTTTTTTTTTGTATGTTCTAGTTTACACAAGATGAATATTCATGAATTTTTTTTAAATATAATGGATTATTTATAATGATTTGCAATATAATTCATGAAGTTTATAAATGAAAATACCAAAATATGTTAGAATGTGTGGTGCTTGTGGATACTTATCTATCCATAGTTTTAAAATATAATATTATAATCTTTAGATATCACTTTTCAAACCATGAATAGAAGATTTGATTTTACCACTAACAAACTATGACTCGCATATGACACTTTTATTACTCTTTAATTGCTTAGTATTTTTTAATTTGGTTGTTTTTGAGCAAAATTTTCATATTGGAGAAGGTATGAACACATAACAGGTTTTATATATTTTTTAAATTCAAATTCAAATGATGTTATTTAGATTAGTTAGTTATAAAAGAGAGGGGACTCCAACAAGAGGTTGTGGAGATTATATGGTTAATTAGGAGTAGTTAGTTATCTCAAATGTTTTTTGTAATTGAGAAAAATTGTAAAAACATGATTTATCAGGGACTTTGTGTGTCTTGTGGTGAGACATATATTTTAGTCTAGGTGAGTTATATAATGAGTAAAGGGAAATGAGTATAATTTGTCATTATTTGTCACAAAAGATAAAAATATAAAATAAATGAAATGGTGTCAAAAAGGAGTCAAAGAGGCATGAGAGAGGAAGAGTCAAGGATAAATTGAAGATCCTTTATAGGCATATGAGATAAGAAGGCAAAGAAGGCCATTTTTTTAATGAAATACATATTTTATGTTCTTGTGGAGTTTCTAGTATATTCTTATTATTCATTTATTTAATATTTAATATTTATTTATTGTGTTTATACTTGAAAAACTAGTTTATTCTTATTGCCACTAAACTACCCATCAAAATTGAGCAAGTTTTATTATGAAAATTGAAATTTTTTTTAGAAATTTTTGAATAAGAATAAGATTTTGCTTAATAAGTGTGAATTTTCACAACAATCACTAGTTTATTTGTGACATGTGGTACAATGAGGAGAGTTGAGAATTGATAGAGAAAATTTGGAAGCCATTTTGAAGTTTCCCAAACCTTCCAATGTAACTAAGATAAGGACCTTTGTATGGGTTGTCTAATACTTGAGAAATTTCATTCAATCATTATTCACATTGCCAACACCTTTGAATTCCATATAGAAAGTGGTAAGTCCTTGGAGTAGAAATTAACAAAATATATTTATAAATTTGAAACATAAAATCATTAATGTATCAGTTTTGGAATTACCTAAATTACAATTACCATTTATGTGGGGTCATATGTAAGTGATTATGTAAGGACATAAGTTAATTTCTTATCATTTGGATATTTTTCATGGTAAATATTTAAAGTATTGTACATATGATAATTAATTTTATGCACTTGAAAAAAAATAAAAAATACAAGCATTATATAGTCGGGAAGTTAATTCCATTGTCCACATGTATTTCCAACCACTTTAATATTTTCAAGCACAAACAATCTAATAATAAACAAGGAAAATGGAATAGTTTCTTGCAATAATTTCATTCAAGAGGAATGACTAGAAAATTAGTTGACATGTTCTCTACACTACCTTTAATTTTAAAAAATTGAACAATAAACTTGAACTATTTATCCATGAAATATATAGTGAATAATGTAGACATGATATAAATTTTAGAGAGGTATATTAGCTTTTTTAATGTAAAAGTATACATATTTTGAGCCTAAATAAGACTACTATCTCTAAGATGAGTCAATTTACAAGTTGTGGACACTTCATTTTCCAAGGGATGAAAGATTTCAATTAATGAAAGAGGTTTATACTTCAAAAAAAAATTATCACTTTGGTGTGAAAAAGACCTTGGCACATTTGAAAAGGTGTGTGGTTTGGCCAAAAATACAAGAAGATTATTGTAAAATTTATATGAGGATGTGTTTTGGGTAGCCCAAATAATATATATAAAATAAATTTAGGGTTGTATATGCCATTTACAATTCCTTCTAGACCATGGGAAATTGTTTCTATGGATTTTTTATGACATTTACCTACATCAAAGAGAATAAAATATTACTTGCTTGTTGTTGTAGACTAGTTTAGCATAATGTGTGTTCATTCAATTAAAACTCTTAATGAAAATTATGTGGCTTATTTTTTTCCACAAATTTTTAATTTTTGTTTTGATTTCATAATTATATCATTTCAAATAAGAATTCAAGATTTTTGAGAAAATTTTGGACCATATTATGGGAGAACTAGATACAAATTTAAAGAGTTAGGGGCTATAGTTGGAAGCATACTAAGACTTGAGATAAAAATTTGGTATACTTAACTCTCATATTTCTTTCACTAATAGATATCCTTTTAAAACATGTTTTAGTTACTTACCTCCAAATCCTTTTGATGTTGTGATGGGATAACCACAAAGAGAAAAATGAGTTGACCAACAAATATAAAAAGTCAAGAAATTTATTGGAAAAAAAAGGTAGATACACCTCCAAGTGCAAAAGAGGTTGGAGGAGTCTCAATTTGAATATAAATAATCACATGATCAACATAGATGTGTGCACAAGTTCTTGTTTACCCTATTTTTGGATTAGTTTGAATCACAATAGGCTAAACTAGAATAATTATTTCATATATTAATATAGGGAAATCAATAATACATTAAAATATAACTAATTGAGACTGATCTAATAACTTGATTTACTATTTGTGGAGTAATATAAGATAATCTTGGAGATTAACCTTATTTTGGTTTATTTTAGGCTTATCCTAAGTAACTTTTAGATTCAAATTTATTATTATTATAAATTCACTTTATCCTAGATTTATGAAGTTGAAATGAATGAGAAATAAAGTGTTCCAAACCAAAAAATCTTAGGTGTTAGCATAACATCACATTCATAACAAAAATAATCTAAAATAAATATACTTACAAATTTTTACAAAATAAAGATCAACTATATCATATATTACATCTCTAGAACTTATCCAAATATAGTGAAAGAGCCTTGTGTATATAGGCAATGAAGATGAATCCTAACTAAAAGATAAAGCTAAGTGATCACTCATAACTAAAAGATTAAGATAAGAGATCAATCATAACTAAGATACCAAACTAGAGATCAAACCTAGAACTAAGAGATAATTGTCCCTAAAATATAGAAACAACTATAAATTATTCCCATTATAGCTAAGAGATAAATATGTAATATTTCATAATATTAAAAATAATACAAATCAAATATCCACACATAACTGGGTGGGAATAATAAAATAAATCACCTAGGTGAACATGAGATAAGGTAAGAAACTTACTCTAACACCCCCCCTCAAGTGAATCTGAGGGCCAAAAATAAAATGGCATATCCACAATATGAGTCCTAAAAAAAAGGCCTTATCAGGTACTCATGTACACCATGAGACAATTTCTCATATAATGGAGAAAGGGAAAAAAATCATAGGAATAAAATTCCCCCCTAAAAGAGAGAAAATAAGGAAGGAAAGATTTCATATGGAATCCCCCCTTAAGGACAACTTATTTCACCTCATGCAAATATCATTACTGTATATCTTGCATGGATGGAAAGGATGTAAGAATCCATCTCCATATGAGGTGAAAGAGTCCCATGTACATAATCCATGATTTCTCCCCATAGGAATAAAATATAATGATTGTATTTGATCACAATGTCCCAAAGATACATCATCTATATAAACACTAATGCTACAGTGACCTTGCCAAAAAATAGGCCTAATAGGAGACACAATATTCTATAAATCAATGTCAAGAACTATGTTAGTGTATCCCATAAATTTGACTGTGAAAGACCTAAAAACAAGAGTATATCTCTTTGTAATGCCCAAAATATTATCCAAAACTCATGTAATTTTTTATTTTTATTTTTTTAATCTTGTTTCAATGTTGTTTATTTATTCATTATGGTTGTTTAATGTTTAACTATTTTGATTTGGTCAAGGTATAGTTGGAGTTTAATGCACACAATTACTACAAAATTTATTTAATACATTTTTTCCCACCATGAGGCTTATCAAGATTAGAATACAAGTATGAGAGGTTAAAATCAAATCAATAAGTAATATCCTAATTAAGGAAGTGAGATAAGTCACATTATTAAGAAGGGTTTAATTATGGTTTCTTGATTTAAAGGATCACAAATTTATTCATAGATAACCTAACCAACACCTAAGGGAAATGAAATAACTTTGAGAAACAATTCATTTTAATTGGGTTATCACTTTTAGACTCAACAAGGGAGATACATATAACACTAAACCAATATACCATCAAGGTACTCAGATAAGAAGACCAACCAATTTAAAATGAATTTGTTAATAATTACCACATAATGATCAAATTAAAACTTAAATTAGGATTAAACATAAATATACACCCAAGGAAGTATGAACCCAACATGAAGGAAGACAAAAAAATGCCCCTAACCTAGCCTAAGAACTTAGACCCAATACCCCCACATAACTTGGGTAGCCTACATATCCACTTAGTGGAATTAGGGTTCGATGTAGTTTTCCTTACACTTGTGATGACCTCCTACAAAATACATCATCACCAAACAAAAGTTGGAAATCTAAGCTAATAAATAAATTAGTACATCACTTAGGTGAGCTTATAAATATTTAGTCATTTATTTTAATGAATGACACAAATTAAGGTCATAAATCATGATCTATGACATCATAAAGTGCAAGTGCTTACACAAGTACTTTTACACAATATCACAATGAGAATACGCATGATTAGGAACTTATATTCTCTTATTACAATGATGTAGATGACTCTACAATCTTATAATTACATTATTTATAAAAACATTATCTCTTAAATGAATGTCAAAAGGTGTTGATGGTTAATATGGGAGAGAACAAACTCAAAACTCAATAATAAATGTCACTATCCATAATAGATATCAAATAATTAAAACATGATGTTAAAACTAACAACAAACACATGTGTAAGGAAGAATGTTATACCATTCATGATTAATCAATAATACTAATAATTATAGACTTTGAGCATGTGTTCTAATAACACACTAAGGTTAGTTTTCAATTGCCCATACTAAAATGACATCATAAGGGTTAGTATCATAAGAATGGTCTCCAAGAAAATTCTCAATTTAGTTGATAAAATTGCATAAAGGGGTGTTCTAGGCATTAGTATGTTAAACCCACTCCCTCTCCCTAAGCTACCTACATATATGTGGTGTTCACATCACACATATTATCAAGGCTAGATGTAGTTCACCAAAACTATTGAATGTATGCATGCTTACTTAAAAGTATTATCATGAAAAAATTCATACAAAAGGATAACCACATTCCTTAATTATAATAAGAAGACTCAAAAGTCTTTATAACCACATCACTCACATCAAATGTGTATACATTAGGACTAGGGATGACCATCACCACTCTCATGTCCTCACATATTACCACACTCATGACTATAATTGTATACATATGTGTTTATCTAACCATAGTTAGAATGTGTCTTTGCTCTTACAACAACACATTCTTATGAGTTTTAAAGCAATAACACCTTGTTTCCATCACAGTAAGCCTTTACCAAGATTTATAGTGTTATAAGCAAATAATCATAAATTGTTATATCATTAAATAAATTAAAGGACAATTTTACTAAATTGTGCTATCAATGAAGCATACTAATCATGGAAAACATCTATGGAATTTAATCCTCCATCAACTCAAATATCTAAGCACATTAGTTGACCTTTCTTTGAGAGATAACACTTAGAACATAACACATAGAGCATGAGCACACTATTCCAATGAAGCACAACATCTTATTTTTTGATCTACCATCACAAGAAGCATAAAGTACATATTCATAATTTATCTAAGTTCTTATAACCTTGTAGTCCCAACTCAAAATATTTTTATCTATGAGTATAAAAAAAATAGACTATCTGACATGAATTTTTTATAATTAACATCGACCTTCAATACTAAAGTAATATGTACATCTACTATCATAGCTTATTTAAATATAAAATGATTATTTTTCTTTTCAAATAAATAGAGCATATTCCTAGTCAATAAATTATTATGGCATTATAATTCATCTTAAAAACTTCATCCAAGATTTACACAACTTATCTTATCATGAAAGAGGTATTCCTTCCTTAAAGAGAGAGTAATATATCTAGTAACATAATCAATTTATAGAGCTGATAATACAATTAATACAATAATTAAAATTAAATCCTTGACACCCATCACTCAGTCCATCTTCACAAACCCATGTACTTGAGTATAAAATTTTCCTAAAGACTCAAGTGGCCCTACCATGGTCCATCTCATTCAAACAAAATACCTTGTTGTAGTGGTCTAATTCATGTTTTGTATTAATGAATCCATATCAAACTGTATTTTGAAATTGTATAAGGATTTAAAATATATTACTTGATCCCTTATCATAATTTAATTAGATTGTATTCAAGTTAAACATATACTTTGACAGTGTAACTGATACAAGAATCAATTTTAGATTAGTCAAAGTAACCACATTTCACATTATGCATTGAATTCAAGGACAATTAAAAATGATCTTTAAATGAGCCAGGATATTCAGATTTGTCACATAGACATGATAGTTTCTTTATAGAAAATTTTTTGTTCAAATTGAATTTTAGTTCGAATTATTCCAACTCAGATAATATGTGTTTGTAATCTCCCTTGGTCCATAGATTGATTGGTCTCATAGATTTTATTAAAATATTTCATTAATTTATTTAATATCTTGTTAATATCATGACATAAAAGTTTTCCTAATTTATTAATTTATGTAACCATGATGTTATCATTAATGTAATAAATTATTAACGTGTATTTATTGCCATTATATAAATTTTAATTAAAGTAATATATAAACATTTATTTTCTTCTTTAACAAAATGTTACTCCTTATGCATCTATTTAAACCACATTATAAAAATTCTATTGACTTAGACACCAAAGTTTTATGCCTATGTAATTGTATTTAATGTCTTCCAAGATATTATAATTGGCCAGCACGTCTAAGATTATTTTATAATTGGTATCTCAACTTCTGAGATCCAAAGACAAGGTGCCAAATCTATTTCCAATCTACACTGAAGGATTAATTCCTTTAATCTGAAGATACAACATGCCTAATGGGGATTTTCTACTAAAGAATAAGATATAATGGTAGAGATAGTAACTTACATCTTGATTAAGAGTTACTGAAACACATAATAACATTCCCATGTATTTTTATTAAATGGATTGAAGAGGAAGTAACATTATGATCAATGGGCGTGCTGGGCACGCTTCCAAAATTTGAAATCACTGGTCCGCAGGCAGGAGGTGCTCTTTTAGAATTAGAAACCACTGGTTCACAAGTATGTGGGAAATTGGTTATGGAGAATTAGGAAAGAGGTACAGACCCTGGAGGAATTGAAGGAGGTGTTAAGAAGAATATTGGGTTAGAATTTTTGGCCAATGTAAATAATGGAAAATCTTTGAGTGGATTTGATCCTTTTTGTGGGATCCGTGTCTCCCAATTGGATTCTCCTCTCACTGTGTTGGGGCAGGATCTTGAAAAGGAGAAAGATAATGTTGATTTTAATAAGGAAAAATCCTTAGAAGGGTTAAAGGTAGGGTATTCAGAACAAAGGATGTGGTCATCTCTGTTTGGCAAGAAACCCACTGGAAAATCTCTTTTCCCACCAGTGACTGTTAAGTCTTGTTGGGAGAAAGGTGAGTTTCAAGTTTTTATTCCAAATCCTTTAATAGATTTTTCTGTGTCTTCCATGGATTTCACCTTAGTGGGTAAATTTTTAGGAGCAAGACTAGATCTAGAATCTCTTACAAAAATGGTTAAAAGGAAATGGGTTATTCGAGAAGAGGTAGATATTGCACCAATGTTGAATGGTTTCTTCTCATTTATCTTCAACTGTAAGGAAGACATGAATATGGCTCTATGTGGAGGACCATGGCCTTTTGGTAAATGTTCTCTCACTATTAAAAAATGGGAGCCTAATATGGATCTCTCAGATTCTTTTTTCTTAACCACTCCCATTTGGGTTAGACTTCCTAGACTCCCTTTAGAGTTTTGGCATGAGGACATTTTTAAAGGTATTGCCAGTTCTTTTGGTGAACTTGTGGCATTGGATAATGCTATGGCTACCAGAACCAAACTTCAAAGTGCCAGACTTTATGTTAAAGTGGTAGATCTAAATCATCTCCCAGAAAAAGTGGATCTAATATCCAAGCTTGGTAAAAAAACTCAAGGAATTTTTTTTGAAGATCTGCCCAACTCTTGCTATGCTTGTAAGAAACAAGGGCATCTGGTAAAAAATTGTCCTTCCAAAAGTAAAAATCATCCTAGTAGTGTTTTGGATGGGAAAAAGACTAAGGTCTAGCAAAAGAAAGTATGGAAACCCAAAGAAGATCATCGACAAGAACAAAAGAATAATGAAGATTCTAAAGCTCTACATGCTGAGGTGGATAAAGAGCCTTCTTTTGAAGATCCTAAAGTTCCACATGCTGAGGCAGATAAAGAGCTTTCTTTTGAGAAAGAAAATTCTGAGAAAGAAGGACATGGACTGCAATCAGATACCATAATACCTGTACAAAGAATAGATGATTTGATAGATCTATCAAAACAAATCATTTTCTATCAAAGGATAGAAGATCGATGGAGAGATGTAGATGACAAAATTGTGCTAGAGGAAGGTGAATTCTTGGCTAAAGCTGGAAATAAATTAGAGGAGGGAGATTTTCTTTTTTCTTAGTCTAGGGAGATTCAGGTTGATAATGATTTCTCTTTGGATGAGCTTCCTATGAATGATAATGGAGAAAACTTAAAGAATATTCTAAACCAAAGAAAAAGCACTGAAAAAAAGACCAATACTAAGTGGGTAGAAACTAGAAGCAACAAAAAAGATCAGCAAACTAAGGCAAAACATCTTGCTTGTACTGTGGATAAATCTAGAAAAAGAGATGAACAACATTTTAAGGTGAAATCAGAGGTTGGTTCTCAGGACAAACCTGGAAGAAGATCCATTAAGAAAACCAGAGAGCTAGAAACTATGTAGAATATTGTTGATGGAAGGCAGGCAACTATTCTAGATTTTACCCCTAAAAAATAGATATTAAATCATTGCTTGGAATATTAGGGGGCTGAATATAAACTGGATATTGATGTTGTCCTTGTATAACCTGATTTTGATGCTACTATTTAGTAGGTTTCAGGAATGCTTTTCCTGGTGCATGTTAATGCTTTATCTTTTTTGATTCTGTTAAAGGGTTTCGGGGCCCCTTCAAAACCTATTTTTACCCTAATCTAAAACTTACATCTTGATTAATGAGGTATTTTACTATTAATGAAATGCCTAAACAAGGTTTAGCATGCCATCTTTTGATTTTAATATATAATCATTGATAAATTCACAAATGATCACATTAGTATAAATTATAGTATTTCAAAGATCTACCTACCACTTTATACGTGTGGTGTCCTTACATACATCAAATGTTTGCATACACTAGGGCCTTGCTAATGCACCAATTGATTAGAGGAAACTGATACAATTTTTTTATAATTTTTTTAAAAGTCATAATCTCAAGAGATTTTAGGTTGTATTATTATTTTGATGTTGGTCTCTAATGAATCCAACAAAATCCAATAATTTTTAAGGACTCTACCTATAGCCATTAATTTGAATAATATTGTAAAGATTAGTATTAATTTCTAGCATCGATCAAAACTTATGCACCAAATTAATGCATACTAACCATTACAAATCTAAAATTGTATCTAATTAATTTTACAGATAAGATTGGTTTAAGACATCAACTTTGACAAGATGTTTAAGGCCACATACCTACATCTATGGTGAAGGCTTAGGGAATTAATGGTCATAAAAAATTCATAAACCATAATAAAATAATATTTTTTATGTCTAAAATATTCACACACACAAGTAAGACCATGATACAAAATTCTAAGATGTACAAAAAAACATAGTCCATAATTAAGAATGATCTATGTTTTCATTATTCATGAGAGAATAATAATTCATTGACCTCACAATGAGGATAAATTACTCCTCACAAGATTTCAAGACATCTTATCTACATAATGCACATTCTTCTCCAACTTAACATGGATTTTTCCCCTCTGAATGATACAACCAACTAGAAATATCATGACCTCCTTTATCTTTTCCTCTTGCCAAATTGTGGCATCTAAAAAATACAATTTTAACTATGGTACATCCCCTCCTTTTATTTTCATTATCAAACAAATAATCATCACATCCTTTCACAAAATCATTATCCAGTAATAATAGATGCTAATAGTAATATTCACTTCCCTAATTTTAAGCTCTCCCAACTCCTCTCCTCCTCAAACTCCTATTACTCCTCCCTTCACCTTGGCCCCTTTTCTATATGGTAGAAGAATAATTAATTTAAGATGGAAAATACTCCCCCACTTCCCATGAATTTTGGATTAAAAAATAAATGTTGTCATTAATGTTTTTTCCTACTCTTTCACATCTCAGCCTAATGGGAAGGAAGTGACTTATTTATCCTTTAATGGTTGGCATAAATATGATTCATAATTTTATTTTCCTTTTCTTCATTACATAATATATAACTTGAACTTCATATAGGACACTCATATTTTCTTCTAGTCTAATAGAGTGTAAACTCTTTATAAACTTCAGTTGGTCATTAAGTACATCAAGGGTGGGATTGTTAGAGTAGCTAAGCCAACTCAAACTTTCCAAATTATGAACATACATTGATAGTCTAAATAATATCACTAAGGATAGTTATAAATCTTATTGCCAGTGAGTCAAAAATAATGTTAAAAAACATATTATATAATATCAAGCCCTTGTTCAAGGACTGAATATTTTCCCATAGTCATTTTATCTCAGATCAAAACAAAACCAATATACTAACAAATCTATAGAATCTAACTTGAAAATTCATTTTATAATCATAACTAACATTCAATTTCAAACTTAAATACAATAACTATACCAAATATTAAAAGACTTTCTATGCATAATTTTCTAACACACACTATATATTGAGAAAACTAAGCAAAAACATAATGAGCTCCAAGGAAGAGGCATTAAGCCTAATTAATTCTTAGAAGATTTTACAATAATCATTATGATTACATTTTAGCTATAACTAGAATATGTAACATTTTAAAAAATTATATAAATACTTTAATAATACAAAGTGGCATTACTTCAAATATTATAGAATATGAAAGTGTATCTCTTCCAATAAATAAAACAAAATTTAAGGCTTGAGATATTCCCCCCCGCAAAATGAAACTCATCATCTCTATCTTTACTCCATAAAACATATTAATAGATACTTAGTTATCGATTTATTCATCATTACAATGTGTGTATATTTATGTTATAATTTTACAACCGTATTACACAATATTAACCAAATAAAAAAAATAATTGAATCCTTGATACTATAAATTTTATTACCACAAGCTATCACATTTAGTGAATGCCTCAATTTGGTATGGGAGTAGTGGCTTATCATGAGGGTTATTACACTCTCAAAGAAACCAAACATGTAAAAAAATAGGTCCATCATAGAATAAGTAAACACTCTCAAAGAAACTAAACATGTAAAAAAAAAGATATGTCACAGAATAATTAAAAATATCAAGAGAAAAAGAAACAACAAGATCCAAATTAGAATGTGAAACAATAATAGGTTCCATATAAACACATATCATCACAAACAAGAGGAATAAGTGATGAAGGAACAACAAGTGTGGCACAATAAAATTCATCCTCAAAAAGTCATGATGGTGTCTCATCTATGATATCCAAAAGTGACAGTGGAGATGCCACATCCTCAAGAAACATGTCCTCTTGATCAATGAAATGAATAAGAGTAAAAACTATTGCTAAGTAATAGGTTTTTCAAACAAATCACTGTCAAAATAAAATTCCTCACTAACTAGAAAAATGATGTTTGTGTCATCATCAAAAAATAAATCCTCACAAGAGGAAAAGGAAGTGGAATATAAAGAGGTGGAGTAAAAGAGGGTTAAAAATACCAATAAGACTCAGTATCCTTCCTAAATAAGGCTAAAAATTAGTCCCAAACTTCCTTGGGTGATGTGTCACATGTGACATAGGATTGTGAAGTGTCTAAAACATGGAGGCTAATCAAGAAAAGAGCCTCATCTTGCATGGATACAATCTAGGAAATAACTTCTTCATCTATAAAGTGAGGAAAGTAACCAAACACAAATCTCCTCAAGCCTTTTAACTACAAGTGAATCTTCGTTTTGATCTTCTGAGTGTTTTAATTTGAGGTATTGAGTGGCTTGAAGAAGTGGGAATCCATTGTCAAAAAATAAGGAGAAATATAAGAAGTAAAAGAATCTTCCCAAAGAAACAATTCCCCCCTTGACAATTTAATGTCTTTTGACAAAAATAATGAGCACCCAAAAAATTAACACTTTATAATTTAGTGTGTTTTAAAAAACAAATGACACCAATATATTTTAAATAAAAAATATATACTTTTTTAAAAAATAGCACTCAATTTTGAGTTGTCGATCAAAATATATAGTTAATACATATTTTTATCATAAATGGGTCAAATAAAACACACAAAATTTAAATTATTAAAAAAAAAAAACTATTTTGAGAGATTTAAATTAAGTTCAAGGGGTATAATTTAAGGCCCCACTAGTATGAATAAAAAATTAATCCCCCTCCACATGACTAAGAGGCTAAGTGTGAGATAACAACTGGGATCTTCTTCCTTCCTTCCAAATCATTGTTTCAAACATCATGATGTAAAATATGTAATAAAAAATAAAATGATATTAATATTATGCATCATATCAAACACAAAAACTAAAGTCCTTATGAATAATTTACAAATGAATGTCTACACCACCTTAAACTTGGGTACATGAAAGAAACAAAAAAAAAGCGTTCCAAACCACAATATCTTAGGTTTTAGCATAACATCACTTACATAACAACAATAATCTGAAATAATAGACATATATATTGATTACAAAACAAAGAGAAACTATACCATATATTACATCTCTATAACTTCTCCAAATATAATGAAATAACCTTGCATTTATAGGCAAGGAAGATCAATCATAACTGAGAGATCAAGCTAGAGATCAAATCTAGGACCAAGAGATAACTTTCCCTAAAAGATAGAAAAAATTAAAAATTATCCCAATAATATCTAAGAGATAAATATGTAATATCTCATAATATCTAAAATAATATAAATGGAATATCCACACATAAGTGGGTGGTAATAATAAAATAAAGCACCTCGGTGAACATGAGCTAAGGTAAACAACATACTCTAACAAAGGCATCTCTCACCTATTTTATCCTTTTTTAGGTTGGATTTTTGGATTTAATTACATAATTAACTCCTCCCCCCACATGTCACACTCTTTCCTTCACCTTTTGAGGAATAGGAATTTTGGCACAAACTACAAAGACCTTGTAAGGTCATGATAGGATTCTTGTAACTCCTTCATCCTTCTTACTCTATTTAAATATCCCTCTCCTCATATATTATACATTTGAATCTCTCTCCCCTTATATATTATTCTTTATTATATGCTTATTTTGAGAATATTTGTTCACAATCCTTCCTAATAAGAATGTGGGTTTTTTTCTATTTGACAGTTTTTCACTTCCAAACTTATCTTGCTTTATGTGGTTTGGTTCATTCTTGAGGAAATATTACTTCTTAAATTTTTTATTTTCACTTTTTAAAAATTATATAATCATGATATTAACATAAATACTTCATGGTATTAGAGTGGTGTATTATTTTAACATTGGTTTTTTAAGTGTGCAAGCACTTTGGAGGAAATTTCATGTTTTTGTTTTCAAGGGATCTTCACCCTTTTCATTTTATTTCAAATCTATCACCATCCTTGGCATAAATATTTTCATTATGTGAAAGCACTTTGAAGGAAATTTCATGTTTTTTTTTCAAGGGATCTTCACCCTTTTCATTTTATTTCAAATCTATCACCATCCTTGGTATAAATCTTTTCATTATTTTGTGCATATTTTCCTTTTAACCTTATTTCAATATTACTACCAAGGATACTTGAGTGGTTGACTTTATTTTTTTAATATTTTTCTCCTAAAGGTACACAATATTGGTTGATTCAATAACATCTATATTTACCATTCATATTTTTTTAAACTCAACTTGCATGGGAAATATATAACACTATTACACTATTTGTATTCTTACCATTAGTTTTTTTTTTCTTTTGGATTTCATTGTGATGTGATTTATATTATCCTTTTTATTTCTTCACCCTAGTATCATTATTAGAGTTTTATTATTCTAATTTTTTATCAAGCTGCATTACACTTCTCTATAAATTTTTAATCTTTCACCTATTTGCTCTATGTACCATATATCTACCTTTGGCCCTTTTTGTTGGAATTTTAATTGGGTTAATAAGGTGCTTCTATGTATTTCCTTAGAATCCTAGTGATCATTCTACCACATGAGGTGTTTCTAGTTATTATGCCTTGTTTTAAAAAAAATCCTTCCTTTATCTTCTTTAGGTGTTCATTATCCATCATTTATTTCCTTGCCTAACATCTAGATTATTCTTAGGTCATATTCTTGGAATTAGTGATTCATTTAACATAACATTCTATTTTTTCCTTGCTCAGCTGTTTTCATATCATTTTATGTATTTTTGTTCATTTATTTTCTAGCATTCATCACTTTTTCATCCTTTAACAATTCTTGCATGTGTTAAAATTATTTTCCTTTATATTTTATTGCTTTACACTTTTATCTCCTTCCCTTTCCTAGAGGTTTGCTTCATTATTTTTTCACTATGCTTACTAGGTGTTTACTATCCCTATTGTCTCTCTTTAGTTCTTGGCATGCCCTATCAAGATCTCTCCCAGATGCCTTTTTATATTATGAAGCATTCAACTAAGACATTTAAGGTAGTCTTTATTATTTTCTAAGTTATTTTTTAAGTTTGTCTTTTATTTTATTCACAAGAGTTGGTTTTTAATTTAGCATAGTGTTTAAGGTATTTTTTTTGTAATTCTTTTTTTAGTTTTTTTCAAATATCTTTTATGGTTATTTTATTTTTGGAGAAACTCAAATATTTTAAATTTATCTTACTATGAAATCCTTCACCCTAGTTGTGAAATGATTGAAATCATGACTTGGGTCAAAAAATTGAAACAAAGTTCAAATATATAATCCATCTAAAAATTTTAAGATGGGGGAAATTATAAATCATGTATAAAAATAAAACTTTAAAGCATAGATCCTAAAACCCTGAAATAAAGATGAAACCCTAAGGATCACTTTGGTTTTGAAAATTTTCAATAAATAAATGTGTTCATCAATATTTTTACACTATTTTTGGATTATTTTGAATCACAATAGGATAAAATATAATAACTAATTTAAATTACAATATATGAAAAGTAATCATAAATCTAAATGTAATTGATAAAGACTTATATGATAATGAAATTTAATATTTATGTAAAGTACTAAGGAGATGAAAATACATATTTTTTATTACTTGATTGATTGATTATGATTTTAATCTGATTGTGGAAACATAAAAAAAATTAGGCCTACAATTCCTCTAGATATGTAATGATGTCTTTATGTGTACAGGGTGATTACCATTGATCATGGAGATAAACATCAATGGTAGTGATTAAAACTAATGTTATTATCCTGGGTATATTTTTATCTCTATGACTATATAGTGAAATACACTTGTCTGATATTTCTCTTTATGTGTGATCTATGACCCTTGAATGTATGCACAAATTTATAAATAAGCTTCCTTTTCCTTGAAACCTTAGATCCATTTGTGATGTATGAATACCTATAAAAAGTGAGGAAATATAATTAGGCTGAGTTGACCCCAATAACATCCAATGATGACTGAATAATGCTTATGTATTCAAAAATCCAAATATGGAATTCAAGCCACACATAGTTATTCCCCTTAGTTTGAAAGTGAAACATGTTATTTCATTATATGAATGCACCTATAAATTTGGCTTTGATCTTTAAAATGTTCAATATTGACTTGGCTTGATGTGTTTTTGACTTGGTTGATGATTGATCCTAGTGCTTGATTTGTAATTTGGGAAAAATAAGGTAGATTTACTATATGTATAGTAATTTATAGATGTTATATATATAAGTTTCAAATGAGTACAAGTGTGGGTTTGATTTGTATTTATATGCACTTAATTGGGTAATTTCTTGTTCCACTAACATACTAAGTTAATGAACAAACCTATGGAAAGGGTTTATTTTTTAAAAATAGTCAAGTGAAGGGAAGTAATGTTAGACTCAAGATGGTAATGCTAACATTAAAGTCTCAGTGTGACATTATTATCTATAAGATAGGAATGTAAATGTGATAATTTATTACTATCTAAATAGGACATTTATATTTAATATAGACTAGAGTGTTTTTATAGGTGATTTATAACAACTTAGAATGGATCATGATCATAGCTATCATATAGTTATGTATGAATGATGATTAAAAATAACTTGGAGATGAATAAACCATGTATGATAAGTGTATGTCAAGATCAACATTTCCAAGTTTCAAATACCATGTTTTAGTGTCTATAGTTTAGGACAAGAAATGGCTTTACTTAAGCTAAGAAGATAAAACCATTAAAGTATTATCCATTTATAATTATTATACAAGTTAAGAATTCATTCAAATTAAACCTACCTCCATAACATGTGTGTGTGTGTGTGTGTGTGTGTGTGTGTGTGTGTGTGTGTGTGTGTGTGTGTGTGTGTGTGTGTGTGTGTGTGTGTGTGTGTGTGTGTGTGTGCGTGCGCGCATGTGCGTGTGTGCGTGCGTGCGTGCATGTGCATGCGTGTGTGTGCGTGCTTGTGTGTGCGTGCGTGTGTGTGTGCATGTGTGCGTGTGCGTGTGTGCGTGTGTGCGTGTGCGTGTGCGTGTGCGTGTGTGTGTGTGTGTGTGTGTGTGTGTGTGTGTGTGTGTGTGTGTGTGTGTGTGTGTGTGTGTGTGTGTGTGTGTGTGTGTGTGTGTGTGTGTGTGTGTGTGTGTGTGTGTGTGTGTGTGTGTGTGTATAGAGAGAGAGAGAGCTATGGATGTGGAGAAATTACATCTTTTTTATCCTTCTATGTTAGATGATGAAGAAGGTTTATTGTTGCCTTTCATTTCAAACCTTGCTGCTAATGCTTAAAAGGTATATTATTGTATTTCATTTAAAACCTTGAATTTAATACACAATGATTTGGATAAGGACATGTTGGAGGATAGTAAATAAATAAATTTGGTAAGTGGGGTTGAAGGGAAAATTTCCATGCAAGGCCAAGTGGTATCCCAAAGAGGAAGTGGAGGAATTATTCCCTTGTCTTTATGTACTTAAGATTTTAGGGGACCAAAAGCCTCCCATTTAAAGGGTGTAATCTAAATTTAATCATTTATACGTGTTGAATATAATTCAATTAATGTAAACTAAGACCACTTGTTAGTTTATATGACTAAGTAAAGTGACTTAAGATCCTTTCACACACTCAAAAGACAAAATTCAACTAAATAAAGTTTTAAAATTATTGCAAGGATAAAGTATCAAATGTAGCTAGGATTTAGAGTGATATTAATTTTTTGGAGGCTTAATTAAGGTAAGTTAGATTGTAAAAATTGCATAAATATAGTGAGATGAGGAGGCACAACCCTACTTTTTTAAAGTTTTCCTACATTGAATTTTTCTATGGAATTAAATTTTTGTTAATTCCATTTTATTACATGTTTCCATCTTTTCCTTAATTTTTATTCATGTAATACAACTACTATAACAATTTTAGAATTTAATCATCATAATTCTAAATTAAGTTTCTCTTTATGTAAGCAAAATACTTAAATAAATGCAAGTATAATTCATTATATCTTATTCATACAAATTCAAATTCATGTTGATAAGTTAGTTATTAAATATATATGCAAATTATTTATCAAAATATAGATAATATGATTTGTGCAAGTGTTGTGGACATAAATTTCACCCTTGGAGGGGGTTCTTTAGGTTCCCTCTAACCAAGCCACAAAATTAGAACAACCCAAGGCTATGGGTATCTTGGGGTTAAACCTCTAGAGAAGGTTGGCTTCCTCTTGGTGGATCACCTAAACTAATGATTCTAATGGGAAAAGGGATAGAAAGGGTTACTAAGAGAGATAAAAGAGTGATGCACTAAATTTAAAAGAGAATTTATATAAGAATGAAAAAAACATTGATGTATAATAATACAATCCTTGCTAACACAATCTCATAAACTAGCTAATTTCATAAGTATTTTATAAACTAGGCTCATAAATCAATGAATGAAATAAAGAGGAATTCTAAGATTTATACCAAGCATCCGTTAATGGTAGAAAGAGCTCAAGTTAAAACTTGAAACTAAATTGAAAACACTTAAAAATAGGCAAGAAAGAAGGACAATGGACATGAAAGACACACCTTCACAATGCCATCATGCACAAGCTTACTAAACATAATTCAAAGGAGGCAAGAGATAGGTGAAAATTATCTTTATTACTTTAAGAGGTCTTTCATATATATTTTGACAGGGCTTCTCCTTGTCAAATATGAGAGTCTCCTTTTCAAAAAAATGAGAATCCTTTTATATAAGGGGGAGAAATGGGAGATATAAGAGAAAATGGGAAGAAAGAGAAAGAAGCAAGCAAAACAAAAATCAATAAATGAGATCCAACCACTTTAATAGAGTCTCAACCACCTTTTGATCACTTAGCACTATTTTTTTCTTAGAAAATTAACCTTAATCATCTCCTAATAGTATTCAAGCCCTCTCATTGGCTTAGAAACACCCCATAAGATAAGAAATTATTGAGGATGATGAGTCATGATCTATTAAAATGGAATAGTCTCCAAGACTTTTGAAATTTCATTGAATGCTCTAATTGCCTTTCTCAACCTTAAACTCTCAATATTATTAATGAGATTACAACACTATGCTTCATCTTGATATGTTATTTATGTTATCTAGTGTCCCTTTCTACACTCCTTTCACAATCATAACCCTACCCCTACTCCAAACCCTAAACATAAGTCTACTGTAGATAAAAACCAATCATATTTATTGGTTTTCATATAGTCTTAATCTTGATGAAGACCCACTAGGTTTAGTCTCATTTCAAAAATTAGTATCCCACTTTTGATCTCAATTAGGTTTAAATGGACTTATTCTTCCCCTAAGAATCATGGAAGTCAAGAACTCATTGTACATGTAGATCCCTTCAAAGAGTGATGAACACACTCATGAAACAACATTGAAACACTAGAAAATAGGGCTTGTAGGTTATAAATATTCAAATTAGGGATATAAACTAAGATTTAATGATAACCTATGAATTTGAAGAACCTACTCTAGAAACCCAAATCATATTTTGATCTCATATTTCTGCATTTTCCTACTCAAGAGGTGAAACCTTTTGATCTGATGTGTCCATATTTATGGCATTTCCTTCCTAAGATATTTATTTCATTTTAAAATAATGACCATCATCACTTCAGACATGTCTTCATCATATGCCCCCTAGAACTTGATCAAATCTACTCTATATAGCTCATCAAGAGTCTTTTAGCTTTAACCTTCAATGTTGGCCATTGATTTTTGATCTACATCTAAGATTGTGACATATGGCATCCCCACATTCCTTATATGGACCCTATTGTTAGTCTCCATCTGATTAATGTGATTAAACCATGTGGTAGCCTCACATGCAATTTGGGCTCATTGACTTATTAATTTTTATCACACCATCGATCTCTATTTGCATGATTAAATGTGTGTTGTTGATCTTTGATTTGCATGATCAAATGCATGGTGTTAATCTGTTAATTCACTATGATCATGAAACTTGTCATTAATACATTCAATCTTAGAAACCACTAACCTTTTGACCTCATTCTCATTGTTAGATCTTCATTTGCATGATTTAATTCACATCAATAATATATTTTGACTTATTGACTCAAATGAGTACCTGTGCTATTGATCTTTGATTTGATTGAGCAAGGTTTCAACACTTGATATCCCCATGTGATTTCTCAAGATCCTATTGAAGATTTTTGAATCCAAATGGTTATTTTTTTTGGCTTTAATTTGATGTCCCCCAACATGTCTCACACTGCTAGATCATTTTTGAAGGCTTATGCTCATAATAGAACTTGAATATTATTTCAATTGAATGAAATAGGTGGATCATGACTGAATTTAGACCTTTGAAGGTCATTGATTATGAACTAGATCATTATCTTATTTGTGAAAACCAATTCTTTTATTGGTCTTCTATATAGTTTTACTCATTACGAAGAGATAATTGATCCAAAACCTTGAAGGGATTAATTCCTTCCCTTGATCCTCAAACCATATTTATAGATGAATATTACTCAGGCTATGGGTAAAAGCTTCATATGTAGGCCAATTTTGGCCAACATTTTTGGGGACCTCCTGGGATTGCATGCCTACTATATAATAGACTAGTTTCCTTATCTAATCTATTAGGCATAAAGAGTCACAACTCTTTCTTTCCTAGCTAATGAAAATGATACAAGCTTGTCCTTTTTCTAAAAACCCTCTCTTAAAACAATAAAGACTACAAGAACAAAATAAACATAGTTCCAAAGGCACTTAGGGAAGGGAAATGCACAACTAAAAAAGAATGTGCACAAGGCACTTGGAGAAAACCTTAAAAAACTACTCTAATATATACAATGGCTGAAAATTCTTCTAATAGCAAGGATTTAATAAATCTCATTAATTAGGGTGGGTAATACCTCTCCATCTAACTAGGCAAGTTGAAAATAATTAATTTATTTGCATCCATAGATAAAATAAGGGCCACTCCACAAGCTATAAAACTTGGTATGGTTTCTTGGCTTGGCCTTATTTGAATCCCACTTAAGGACTAGATCCCCTTGTTTGAAATCCCTTGCTATGGCTCTCTAGTCAAAGGTTTTTTTGACTTGAGCTTGATGTGACTCTAGTGTCTTCATTTTAAGGTCCCTTATTTCTTTAAGCTACATGAGATCTACCATATTCATGATCATAGTCTCACTCTCCATCAACTCCAACTAATGGGCTAACTCCAAGGTAGGTAACTTAAGAGAGATAGATAATTTGGCCTCCTTACCATATATAAGGATAAATAGTGAGTTTCCAATGGCAACTTTGGGAGTCACTCTATCAACCCAAAAGGTTGTCCTTAAATTTTGGGTGCCACACTCTCTAATGTTATTCCTTAGTCCTCATGATGATCCTTATCAAGTTTTTATTTTGATACTCTACCAGTACATTACCTAGGGGGTAGTAATTTGAGGACTTACTAAGGTATAAGCCCAAATGAAGTGCCCACTCACTTGTCCTCATGCCAAAAAATGCTAAGGTTTTATCTAAAATTATTATTGTTGGTATATCGAACCTTATTACTATGCTATCATATAAATCCAACATTGTTGTTTCATTAGCTTCTTATAGGGCAATTGCTTCTACCCACCTAGTAAAGTAGTTAGTAATAGTGAGTACCCATTTTTATCCTACACTAGAAGGTGGATTGATCATTCCTATGAATTCTAAACCCTACTACATAAATGGTTGTTCCACCTAGATTGGGTTGAGAATAAGGGCTGCCAATCTTTACTTACCTACAAAAAGAGCACACTTTTGACATTTTTTCATCCATACATAGGCATCCTTGAAGAGGGTGGGCCAATAATAACTAGATCTCAACACCATTATTGGATAATTATTAATGATGTCATGTTACTGTCATCTAAGTGTCCAAGTGAGTGGATGAAGTGTCTTGATAGTCTAAGTGACAATGACAAAGTGTGTAATATGCTTATCCTAGTATGCTTGAAGTAGGTTTGGTTGATATTTAGAGTTGACTGCTTGGAGTTAATTAGGGATGAGTCTAAAGTATTGATCATGTGCAAGGGGTCTTATAATATATTTTATGTGATTTTATTTATTGTGTGCATGTGTGTATTTCATCTAGTTGATCATTGTTTTCATCTAGACATTTTGAGTCTAATGGCAGAACTTTAGAGTAAGTAGTTTATTGACATCACCATTATGATGTGTAGATGAGTCAAGGGGAGTTGGTCATATGGTTGTGATCACATTTGTACCTATTTTATATATACTAAGTATTAGGTCTTATGAATAATAATGAAAAAATATATTCAAGTTCAAATTTGGGCTCCCAAGTAGTTTGACAGTGTTTTCCCATACTTAGCCAAATTTGCTTGTGGAAAGAAAATCTGAGTAGGCATTTTCATATAGTCATATTTTGTATAGGTGGTAGTTTTAACAAAATTTTATCATATGATATTGTTTAGTTTTTTTCTTAATTTATATGCACTAAATTTTATGTCATGCGATGAAATGTGACAAAGGATATACATGTTCAAAGTTGGCCTTTCAGGCAGTTTTTAACATGGTTAGCTCTATCATAGAAAAATTTGAGTGAGTATATTAATGGTGTTATATCTCACACACAAGATAATTAAAATAAAATATTGATATATGGTTAAATTATACTATGTGAGGATATCATATGGTCCAAATTTTAGATCATGCATCTAAGTGTAACAAAAGTTATTAAGGTCCAAAGTTGGCCATCCAAGCAGATTACAATGGTTCCCATACTTAGTCTATTTTGCATGATGTTAAAGAATAGGATTAGATGGAGATATAATGATTCATATGTGATCATATATTATATATATATGGTAGATTTTAATTAAAATTATTCAAAGTGTTCATTGGTTAACAAATTTAAAGATCAAACTCCTTACAAAAGGGATCAATAAAGCATGTCTCAAGAAGCAGCTAGATGAGGACAAGTGCTCAATGTTAAAATAGTAAAAGTGATTAGAATGAATGTTATGGTGAAAAGTTTCATTATCATATGGGTCATAATCAAGATCAAATGGTAAGTTATATAAGATAAAAACATCGCTGATTCGTAGAGATCAATAGTGCACGTTGAGTCAATATTGCAAGATTGTACAAGACGAGGTCAACATGTTATTTATTTAACAATATATCTAATTTAAATTTAAAATAATATGGATGGTGTCAATTTTAAATAAAAAATGAGGACATGAGATGATATAATAGTGTATGAGGTTTAACTGTGACCATTTGAATTCAAATATTTGAATTTAACAAAGGAAAGACCAATGACTATTTTTGAGCCAAATATTTCAATCTATGTAGAATTTTCTCATGATGTTAGAATAAAATTTGTAGAGTAATCAAAGGTAAATCTATAGATATTAATTTTAGTGTCTAATTTTTATTATAATCAAAGTTCGTGATCTCCAAATTTGATTGTGTGTTCATTCATGCTCTATAAGTAACCTAAGAAGGGTAATTAAGTTGTTCATGATGATATTTCAATATTTCAAGATGATCTATCCTTTGAAGAGTGTTTTATACTCCATGAGGATAATTTTTATGGATTTTGGAGGTTTTACCAATCCATAATCAATATGAACAAAGGATTATAAGGTGACTATGTATTCATTCATGATGATTGTGTGCACATAATGTTGTTTAAGCAAATTTATCTTTAGCATAAGGGTGTTGAGAAGGTTATTATCACTTAAGGGGGACCTATAAATCAAGTGACATGGGTCCATGTGTTAGAAATTTTTCCTATGTTTTTAAGTTTTCTTGGAGAATTATCAAAGAGTTGAATGGGTCTCCATATGACTTAAAGATGACTTAGGATTATTTGAAAGAGATTTTTGATTAAGTGTGACCCATGTTAGATGCCTTAAGGCTGAAGGAATTTATTTTGGCCAATAAGGAAATAATTTGGACTTGATAATTCATGAATTATATATATATATATATATATATATATATATATATATATATATATATATATATATAGTGAAACCAAATATGATGGTTTCTAGACTTGAGAGAGACTTATGTGTAGGTGTTCAAAGTAAGGGCTTGTGTAAAAGGAGTATGCATTGAATAAAAGAAGAGAGGATAGGTTTTAATGTTAAATATGTGAAAATTGGTTTGAGTGTGAATATGAGGATAGTTTAAGTGAATAAGGAGTGAGATTATGGCATGCCTAAGTGAGAGGCATGTATGAGATAGAGAGGGAGTTTGTGCAGAGGTTAGAAAATTAGAGATCTGTCATTAGGTGTTGAAAATATTAATTCTAAGGTGGAGGTGTTCACTTCAAAGACTTGATATTCCTTAGGGATATTTTCTCCTTGTGAAAAATGTGTTTTACTAAAGGCCTTAGGTTAGGATGACTTGATCAAGGTTTTTGGTCTAAAGGACTTGACTAGCATCTTGTTTGTAATATCTTATAGTACAATTAGTCCATGTGTTGTAAGCTTGAGAGTGGGTTTTATTCCCCACAAGGGTTTCCCATAGAAACTATGTGTTGTGTGTTTGATCTTATATATGCATTGAATGAATGAGATCTCTTATTTATATTACTTGATCAAATTGGTATATAGTTTGAAAAGATTAGAATTAAAATTGAAATATTTGGACTCACTGATTCACCCCCTCTATCAGTGATTATACCTATAACAATTGGTATTAGAATAGGTCCTTTGGTAAATGCTTAATAGCTTGAAGGTGATCCAAGGTACAAATGGGTAGTTATCAAGGAGGTTTCTCTACTAAGCAAGAACCAATGATTAAAATATCTAATTATGTTTTTTGGAGTTAAAGGATGAGAATATACATTATGTCCCTAGGGTTTGATGTATGGTAAAATGTTGTGGATGGTTATATTTTTCCTACTACTCCATCTAGTGTTGTAGACATGAAGTTGTTTGAGAATAATTTTAAGGTAATGAATTCCATTACTTGTGGTCTTATAGAGACTAAGTTCACAAAGGTAATACATTGTAAATCTATTAAAGAGATATGAGATAAAATGTAGATCATTTTTGAAGGAGATTCAAAGGTTAAGCTTGCTAAGTTGTAGACTCACAAAAGGTAATTTGAAAATCTCAAGATGAAGGAAGAAGATTCTATGGCATCCTTTTTGTAGAGAGTTGATGATATTTTTAACATCATCAAAGGTATTGGAGAGAGCTTTGAAGAGGCTACTATAGTTTAAAAAGTATTAAGGTCTCTATCCCTCAAGTTTGATCCAAAAGTATCTACTATAGAATAAAGTCATGATCTTACTCAATTAAAGATGGATCAACTGCATGACACCCTTACTACCTATGAGATGAGAGTAAATGATGATATACCACCAAAGAAGGAAGTAGATTTCAAGACTAAAATGAAGCCAAATAAGAAGTTCCAAGGTAAGAAACCCAAGGAGAATGAAATTTTTGATATAGATGAGGATGAACTAATTGCTTTGAGTTCAAAGAAATTGAAAACATGTTCAGGCAAGTATAAGGGTAAACTACCCACAAAATGCTTCAATTATGGAGAAGTAGGAAATTCTAATAATAACTATCCTCATAAGTATAAGAAGGATGATGATGAAGAGATTGATCAAGGTCATGATGATGACAAGATATCATTTAGGTCTAATAAAAGTAAAAAGAGATTCAGAAAGTTTGACAATAAGAAAAAGTACTTCAAGGACAAGAAGAGTCTCTGCACCAAATAAGATTGCATCTCATCAGATGGGAGTGAAGATAGTGACTTAGAGTATGATCATGAATATGATGGTCCTATTGAGGATAAATCCTTATCCATGGTTGAGGAAGGTAATTGTTCACATCAAACAGACTCCAATTGGAGTGATTTAGATGATGATAAAGATGAGGTGGACTATGAGACTAAATTAATGAATGCTCATGAATAATTGAAGATTGAGAAGAAGAACAATAAAAATATGAAATCTAAACTCAAGGACTATAAGGATAAACTTAGTGTATTTGAGGCAATAATTAATGAAGATGCCAAGAAGCATGAATATATGGTCAAAAATCTCAATTGTCAATTGGAAATTTTGTCTACAATCTTAAAATCTAAAGAAGATGAATGTTCAAGTTATATTTTTATGAGTGTGTCTTTAAAAGATGAGTTAGAGAAGTCTAAAATCAAGGAAAAATAATTTATCAAGTTTGATAAAAGTTCTAATGATTTGGATTAGCTCCTAAAGAGTTAAAAGTTAGCTAGTGACAGATCTAGATTGGGTTTTAATGAAGAACCCAAATTTGATTCTCAAGTTGACATTAATGTCAATAAGAGCAAGGTGTATGAGCATTTAAAGACAAATATTTAGATAAGGAATGAAGGTGTTGGTAGAATAAAGACAAATTAGATCAGATAACAAAATGCCATAAGGTAGGTAAATTTTAATGGTTACTGCTATACTTGTAATCAGTTTGGGCATAGAGCTAAAGAATGTAAGAGACCTATTAGAAATGATTTTATATAAAACTATGATGGGGGTCATCACTCAAAAGGTGTGAACAAGGTTGAGTGTTTTAAATATATTGATAAGGGACACTTTGCTAAGCATTATCCAAATAAGGTAAGATAAGTTGAGTTTCCATCAACAAGTATTGTTTGCTACAACTATGAGAAGATTGGTCACATTGCTAGGTCCTATAAGTAAAGGCCATTAAGTCAAAATAAGTTTAATCAGGTTACAAGAGTGGAAGAAAGAAGGAAATTATGTATCATGATGAGATTTTACATCCAAGTAATTTGTTTTCTATGGTGGATAATGATACAGAAGGTGAAGAGTACCAAGGGCTCTCATTAGCTGCTCATATTGTGATTAAAAAGACCAAGCTAAAGGAGAAGAACAAGGTACTGGTTGAGGCTAGTTCTGAGGTAAGTATGGATCTATGTGAACATCCTACTATTTCTAAGTAAGCTTCATTTAAAGAACATCAATTATCAATGATTAGTGATGAGGTTCTAAGCCACTATAAATATTTTATAGATAAAAAGTTATGTCATGAATCTATATTATCTCCATGTATTGTCAATCCAATCATAGAAGAGAAGGAGAATGTTGTAGTATATGAGAATGTTTTTTCTCTTAAGCCTAAGAAGAAGAAATATAAGCATCAGATGACCAAGGAGGAGAATGAATATGAGGATTTATTGGAAACTCATGGTTTCACACTGTTCTATGACATTGTAAAGTAGGGTATCTCTATCTTTTCTTCTTAAGAGAATCCTTTTAGTGGAAAGACAAATATTATTGTGTATATAGTGTCTACAAGGTTAGAATGGGTATTTTTGAGTGGCCTAATGAGATTTATGAAATGTAAATAATATTTTTATGCTTAGAAATATTTGTGTATTTATTTGTGATGTTTTCCAAGTGATTTCAAGATTTGAATACCTTTTGTGTGTAATTGGAGAATTTTTGTTTGCTCTCTGGTTTCGCAGTTTGTGCTTAAGAATATGCAGGTCCTAAAATGGGTTATAGGATGTATGGGTTCCCAAAGATATGGAAGATAAAATATTGGTCTACAAGTGTGAAATTGTTATCTTCAAGTGTACAAAAAGTTTTAGAGGTGGACGTTGACTAGAAGAAGGTTTGTTAAGATGGTTGTTTTTTAGTTTCTAGGGTTTTAGGCTATGCTATAAAAGTGGTTTACCTTATGATTTGAGGTATAAATATTATTAATATATTTAATGGGTTAAATGGGTTTTCAAATAAAGTTTCATATATATTTGAAGGTTTGTGGTTTTCAAATTATTCATGTTTTTGTAAAGATGGAGGTCTAATTAGCAAGTTGGTTTATGAAGTAAGTATATTGTAAAGGATGAGCCAATTATTTCAATTTTTTTAAATTTATGGTGCATATGAGAGTGATACATATTTAAAATTTTAGGTCTTGAATGTGTGTCTACTAAAATTTGTGGGCTCTGAAAGTTTGGGATCCAAAATTTTGTAGGTAGGGCTACAAGGAGACTAGACAGGCCTAGTGAAGAAGAAGAGTGATTTTTGTTTAGTTTCTCAAAAAGATAAAGGTGTGAGTTTTTCAAGGTAAATTATAAAAAAAAATTAGTGCATGTTTCCTATTTGGTGAGTGACATGAAGTGATGTTGGTGGTTCTTGAGGTAGCTTGAGAGAGAAGGCTAGTAAGTCTGTATGGCGATTCTTCATGGTGTGTGGAGATCTAAAGATACTCAGGAGGTGAAATTTATTATAAATATTAGAGGGAGTCCCTATCAGATGTTTCTTGTTGATATCCATTAGCTTTCAATACTTTTGTGTGTATTTTCTTTATTGGTTGTAGTGTTTGGTTGAAGAGAGTGTTTGCATGGAGCAAGAGGAAGTTGTCAAAGTAAGAAAAGGTAGGCTCAAGGTAAGGGGGGGTTTTTATCATATTTATAAGATGGTACTCTCTTTTTGGTAGTATTTTTAGGTCCTTAGGATTATTTTGTGCCCACTTTGTCATTGTGCCAAAAGGAGAGAAAGTTCTTATTTATGAGAGTGCTTGAAGAGAGATAAGAAAGGTGAGTTGATATTGATGGGTGTTAACATCAATGAAAAAGGGGGAGTTTGTTAGATAATTATAAACTATTTCATGGTAATTTAATTGAGGTGTCCAAGTGAGTGGATGAAGTTTCTTGATAGTATAAGTGACAATGTTAAAGTGTGTAATATGTTTATCTTGGTATACTTCAGGTAGGCTTGGTTGATCTTTAGCGTTTGACTGCTTAGAGATAATTAGGGATGAGTCTAAAGTATTGAGCACATGTAAGGTGTCTTATAATATGTTTTATATGATTTTATTGCTTTTTTTCATGAGTTTATATCATCTATTTGATCAGTGTTCTCATCTAGACATTTTGGGTCTAATGGTAGAAAATTTGAGTAGGTAATTTGTTGACATCACCATTGCCACATGTGGATTAGTTAAGGGGAGTTGGTTATATGGTTATGATAAAAATTTTACCTAGTTTCTATGTGATAAATATTATTTCATGTGAATAATAATGATAAAATATATGTAAGTGCAAATTTGGGTTCCTAGGCAGTTTGACAGTGTTTTCTGATAGTCGAATTTGCTTGTGGTAAGAAACATTGAGTAGGTATTTTGATGTAGTCATATTTCACACATGTGCTAGATTTAGGAGAATTTGATCATATGGGATTATTTATTTATTTTCCTAGTTTATATTTTATAAATTTTAGGTCATATAATGAAGTGTGACAAAAGATATACATGTTTAAAGTTGGCCTTCTAGGTAGTTTTTGACATAGTTGGCTTTGTGGCAAAAAAATCTAAGTGAGTAGATCAATGGTATTATATATCACATGAAAAATGGTTATATGAGAATATTGATATATGGTTGGATTCTCCTATGTGATTATATCCTATGGTCTAAATTTAAGATCATGCGTCTAAGAGTAGAAAAAGTTATTAAGGTCCAAAGTTGGCATTTCAAGCAGATTTCAATGGTTCCCATACTTAGTCTATTTTGCACGATGTTAAAGATCAAGACCAAATGGAGATATAATGGATGATGTGTGATAATAAATTTTATATATATGGTGTGTGTTTATTTAAATGAGTCAATTTTTTTTCTTAACTAATTTAAAGATTGAGCTCCTTATAAAAGGATCAATGGAGCATGTTTATTCCAAGGTCTCAGGAAGTAAGTAGATGAGGACAAGTGCTTGATGTTTAAATAGTAAAAGTGATAAAAAGGCATGTGAAGGTACCAAGTGTCATGATCATGAGGGTTATGAGTAATATAAAATGGTAAGTTCTATAAGATAAATATATGGTTGATCCATAGAGATCGACGGTGCACATTAAGTCAATATTGTAAGATTGCACAAGATGAGGTCAACATGTTCTTTGTTTAATAGTATAGCTAAGTCAAATTTTAAAAAAGATAGATAGTGAATATTTTATATAATAAGTGAGTACACAATATTATATGATAGTGTCTAAGGTTTGACTATGACTGTTTGAATTCAAATATTTAAATTTAATAAGGGAAAGACTAGTGCCTAGTTTTTGAACCATATCTTTCAATCTATGTAGAATTTACTCATGGTGTAAAAATAAAAATTGTATAATAATAAAAGAAACATATGGAAATATGAATTTTAATATCTAATTATTAGTACATTCAAATTTATTGATCTCCAAAGTTGACTATGTGTTCATTTATGCTTTGTAAGTAACCTGAGAAGGGTAATTAAGTTGTTCATGATGGTATTTCGATGTTTTAAGATGAGATAGATTTTGGAGAGTGTTGTAGACTCCATGAGGAATATATTTATGGATTTTATATGTTTTAATATTCCATAATTAGTATGAAAAAAGTCTTATAAGGTGACTATGTGTTTATTCATAATGACTGTGTGCACATAATATTATTTGAGAAAATTTAGCTTTAGTAGAAGGGTGTTGTGAAGATTGTTATCACTTAAGTGGGACCTATAGATCATGTGGAATGGGTC
Organism: Torreya grandis; assembly: GCA_037957365.1. NCBI lineage: Eukaryota > Viridiplantae > Streptophyta > Pinopsida > Cupressales > Taxaceae > Torreya > Torreya grandis. The sequence continues at coordinate 1,321,442 of JARHVA010004808.1, read as the reverse complement.
CATGTGTTGTAAATTATTACTATGTTTTTTAGTTTGCTTAGATAAGTATCAGAGAGATGAATGGGTATCCATATGATTATTTGAAAGAGAGTTGTGCTTAAGTGTGACCCATGTTAGATGCCTTAAAGGTGAAGGAACCTATTGTGGCTAACAAGTAAATATTATGGAATTGATAATTTAGGAATTATCTATATATATTAAAACTAAATATGATGGGTTTTAGATTTGAGAGAGACTTATGTGTAGGTGTTCAATGTGAAGGCTTGTGTGAGAGGAGTATGCATTGAAGTGAAGAAGAGAGGATAGGTTTGAAGGTTTAAGATGTGTGAAGAGGTATGAGTGTGCATATGAGGATATTTTGAGTGAAGAAGGAGAGAAATTATGACATGCCTATGTGAGAGGCATGTATGAGATAGAGAGGGAGTTTGTGTAGGGGTTATAAAATTAGACATCCATCATTAGGTGTTGAAGACATCAGTTCTAAGGTGGAGGTGTTCAATTCAAAGGAGAGTCTAAATGACTTGATCTTCCTTAGGGGAATTTTCTCCTTGTGAAATAGGTGTTTCACTAAAGGCCTTAGGTTAGGAGGACTTGATCAAAGTTTTTTGTTTAAAGGACCTGACTAGTCTCTTATTTTTAATCTCTTATAAGACAATTAATCCATGTTTTTTTGGATTGAGAATGGGTTTTATTCCCCATGAAGGTTTCCTATAGAAACTATGTGTTGTGTGTTTGATCTTGTATATGCATTGAATGAATAAGCTCTCTTGTTAATATTTATTGATCAAGTTGGTCTATAGTTTGAAAGGATTAGAGTTAAAATTGAAATATCTAGGCTCACTTATTCACCCCCTTTCTCAGTGATTATACCTCTAATAACCTTTGATTTTGTGGTTTTTAGAGCAAAATGACCTCTTCTAGGCCCATCATGAAAGTCTTCCAAGAGCCTTGTCACTTGGACTTCATCTATGCATTGTAGAATCACTCCATTGAGGTCATTTCTAAAAAAGACCCCATTAACCAATGTATAAGGTATGAACTGAAGTCTAAAATACCTTCTCTTTTCTTTATCTATACCTTGTGGGCACTTACCTAGTATCAAGAAATGTGTCGTATCATGGAGTCAAATAGTGTGAGGTGGAGGTGCATTTTTTTGTGAGTTATTTTGTGTTACCAAAATAGATTCTTTATCTTCATGAAGGTCATCAACCATATGCTTACATAAGCCTTTATCTCTTACTATATTAGTGACTTTGATCTCCATGTCATACTCCATGACCTTGGTAGTCCAACCAACCCTCTTCTCATTCAAGTCTTTGTTAAGAAGTAAGTCCCTCACTCCAAGATGAGACATTATAAGATATATTTTTATATTAGAGACCATTAGTTTGAACTTTTTAAGGTTTCTTACCAATACAAGGACTTGATTTTCTACAAAAGTATACCTTACCTCATATCCTTCAAGACTTTGACTAAAAAAAGTAACTGGTTGCTCAAGTCCTTCACCATTATTTTGAATCAACATAGCTGATATATTTTCAATATTATCAAAGGCATACAATATGAAATCCCTTGAGAAATCAAGATTCATGAGTGTGGGTGTTTGGGCAATGGATTTCTTGATAGCCTCAAATGTTGATTTACCTTCATTAGACCAAGTGAAGACTTGGTTCTTCTTCAACATGGAAATTATGGGTTTGATCAAGTTTACAAACTCAGTATAAACCTTCTCATGAAATTCATTTTCCCAAGGAAACTCTGGAGTCCCTTCTTGTGCTTGGGTAAGGATAATGCCAAGATGGCACTTATTCTATCAGTATCAATAGTTTATACCTATTTTGAGATAATATGTCCCAAGAGTTTTCCCTCATAGACAAAAAACACACATTTCTTAGGATTCAATGAGATCCCATATTCTCTACATCTTTCAAAGATCAATCTTAGGTGATCCAAGTGTTCACTAGCCTTCTTGGATAAAATTGTTATGTTATCCAAGTAAACTAGTACCATCTGATTCAACAAGCCTTGTAAATCCATGTCCATGGCTATTTATAAAGTTGTCTTATCATTTGACAAGCCAAAAATCATATTTTGATAAGCATATGTGCCCCACTTTATGGTGAAGGTAGTCTTGTATTAGTCTTCTTCTCTTACCAGCACCTGGTTGTATCCTAAGTACCCATCCAAAAGAGAGAAGTGTAAACTAGCAACCATTTGAAGGAGTTTCTTCATGAATGGTAATGGGTAGTGATCTTTTAAAGAGACCCTATTCAAGTCTCTAAAGTCAACACACAATTAGATCTCCCCATTATTTTTCCTCGCAGGTACCAAGTTGGATACCCATGAAGAGTGCTTGATGGGAAAGATGATATTGGATTTAATCAATTTAGTTAATTCTTTCCTTATAATCTCTTCAATTTTTGGGTTGATAGGCCTTTGATTTAACCTAATAGGCTTAACATTGGTCTCCAATTCTATAGTATGTTGGGCCAACTTTGGATCAAAGCCTCTCAGATCACTGTATTCCCAAGCAAAGATGTCTACATATTCTCTACAAAGTTTAGTAAAATCATGTTTTTCAACCTTAGTGCTTACCTTTCCAAGCTTGAGGAGCTTGTCTTTGAGGATAATAATTATTTTATGTTTATCTTCATCATTTTACATCATTGCCTTATCTTTCCTCATATGGTATCCTTCATGGAAAAACCCTTCAAGGGTGACCATCCCTTTAGGAAGCGTGTTATACCTTAGCTAAATAATTTGATACTCATAATGATGTTGGAATTTACCTTGGTTTATTGAGAAAAATTTATCTTCTTGCTGCAAGAAACAAGCAATATGTTGGTCACTATTGAAGACATACTAATGATCTCCATTATCTGGTACTGATGGTCTTACCACTTCTTTAACATGTGGCTACACTTTGGACCTTAACTCATTTGGGATGTCAAATTGAGCTTCCATAGATGCTAACCTATTAACATTTTGGTTTTGGTTCCTTGGCACTACTTGGATGTTTAAGGCCTTAAAGTCTTTAAGTATATCCCACACTCTATGTTTGTAGGATTTAGTCAAGGGATTCTTTGTGGTGTTTTGGCCTCTGACCTGATATACTATCAACTCACTATCCCTATACACTTGTAACTATTTGATCCCCCTCGTACTATCCCATTCAAGGCCATTCTGGCCCTCATACTCATTTGCATTATAAGAGAAATTAAACTAGAAACTATAATAAGAGAAGTATTTATTAGTTGAGGGAGATACTAACATCACACCTACACCTACCCCATATTTTCTCCTTGATCCATAAAAGAATAATTTACACAAACCACTAGTATTTTCTTGTGGCCTAGTGAGGGATGGCATGGACTCATTCCCTTCATGCAAGAAGTAGACTCCCATGTATCTTTATTCAACACCTTCCAAAGGGTCATTTACTTGATTTTCACTCCATAACTCAACTAATAAAATATTAGTTATGCTCTCAGGATGGGTGTCTAGTTTTTGACCAACTAGGTGTTCATCTTCATCAAAGATGGTACAATTGATGTTTGGGATACTTTGCCCATAAGGTTATATGTGAAATTGTGTAATAGGCTTAACTTTGATAGACACCTTGGTCCCATACATTGTCTTTAAATCCATGTAATACCAATCTACTTCTATATAATGCCTAATTTTTATTTTGAAGTCTCTATATAAGCATAAAACAAAATGAGGAGGCACATCTAGAGTCAACACATCCTGAGCCACTGAGACACTAGAACAAGCATGTAGGGTCAAGTTTAGACCTTTGATAATGCTAGATGGCTTAGTAAAATATTCATAAAAATATAAAAATCCCTTAGATTAGGTTTCATATGTCAAACCAAGTTGATCTACTATTGACTTTGGCATCACTTAAGTACTTAATCCACTATCTATCATGTATTTATGTACCAAGGAGTCATGAATGATCATAGAAACGTATAAGGTAGGAGGTTTGACCACCTTATTTGATTTTCATTTATTAGTTCCCTTGGTTTCATTGGTGAGAACCATATTTTCCTTGCTTGGTAGCTTCTTAGAAACATTGATCTTTGACAAACCTTCTTGGAGGATATCCACCTAACCAGGCATAAAAAGGATGTCCCACATTGGCACACTCATATTGTAATTTTTCATTTTTTCAACAATATTGATGGGCAAACCACCAACTTTTAGTTGTACTTTAGGAGCCACAATCATACTTTGAATTTATAAGCTTTGGGGCATAAAAGCATTCCCTTGATTCTGATTTCTTTAAATTATTGAAACCTTTGGAGAAGTAGTAGGTTCCTTTAGCTTTAATAGTAATGGAGTAATAGTAGGAGAATATTTGACTGCTTCTTGATTACCATCCAAATTCCTTCTTTTGAACCTTGTATTAGCTGTCACTAAAATGTATGCCTGGCTAGAATTAGCCTATTGATTGAGTGCATAACACTCTCTTTGCTCATAGTTAACCATTGTAGCATCCAACTAGTTTTATCTCTCATTCGGCCCTTAGCCTTGTTGAGGCCCTTCTAGTTTCTTCATCATAGGTACTTCTATGTTTTGAGCCATAAGAGCTTGATTGTATCCATATCTAGAAGCCTTATACCATTGATCATTAAAATATTGATTGAAATTAATGTTTAGGACAATGGATTAACTAAAAGACTAATTCTAAGGCATGGTACCCTCACTTTCTTGAGAAATGTTGTTTTTTGTAGGGACAAAAGTGTTAGTTGGTTGTAGCATTTGGATTATAATTGTTTTGCCTAACATAGTTAGGTTGTCCTTGTCTTTAGCCTTGTCCTTGGAAATTTCCTCAATAGGGTGGCCTATTTGTTTGATAAGATTGTTGTTAAGGCTGACAAGGAGATTGATAAGGTATATTTAATTGGGATTGAAACATGTTCTTAAGCTCTTGGGAGTCACTAGATTGACTAGTTAAAGCCTTCTCTTACTTTGGTGTAAGTAGGGAAACAAGTGTTGGCATAGGAGGAATGGTATAAAGAGTAGGAATGGAAACAAGAGGTGGTTGAATCTTAGGAAAAAAAGGCATTAGTGGCCTAATTTTAAGCTTACTAGCTTGTACTAGACAATTCTTTGCTCTGATTACCACCTCATAAGCCTCCGGTAGTGTGTTTCCTACCATAGACTAAATCATTATCGTAATATCACTATTGAGAAATTTTAGATAGTAAAAGAAAGCATAGCTAAGATTAGGCATAATAGAGATTGGAATTCTATCTCATGTCTTCTAAAACCTAGTATTAAAATCCTGTATAACCTCATGAGGAATGTTTTTTATTGTGGTTAATTGTTCTACAAGTGACAAGTGGTCACTCTTATCTTTAAATATCTTACACAATGCATCACCTAATTGATCCCATTATGTAATGGATTTAGCAGTAAGGTTTATATACTAGTCTAAGGCTTTGCCCTTGAATGAAATTTCCAACAACCTAATAGCCACATTTTCTTCATTTATGTCATGAATATTGCAAAAGTTGGCTATATCTCTAAGGTGCTCAGAAGGGGTTGTATATTGGTCTCATATAAATTAAGGAACACTTTTAAGAGCTATCATTGGAATGGGATCATACTAATAGAGGTATAAAGGAATCTGACCATTGAAATCCACAAAAGGGAAAGCTTATGGGCTGTTATGGTAGTAAAAAGACCCAACAAAGACCTTCTTGTAGAGGTAGATTAGAAATTAGTTTAGGAAGAAATTTTCCTTTGTATGAATGAGTGTTATAAAATCTTAAGATTATTACTAAGTTTAAAGGTAATTCAACAAATTCAAAAGGAATACCTATAGAAGCTAATCTTGTAGTCATCTTTGCTATGAAAGATAGCTTCTGCTCTACCACTAAAACATTGAGTTTTCTTTGGAGTCACTACATACTAAAAGATGAAAGATATAAATATTAAAAATTGATCAAACCAACGTAAAACTTCACCAAAATTCTTTAAAATTGGTCCCATTAAGTATGATAAAAATTATTTTGGTCTTAATTTACACCCTTGGAGGGTTTTCTTTAGGATTCTTCCAACCAAGCCAAAAATTTTGAACAACCCCAGGCTGTGGGTATCCCATTATGGGGTTAAACCTTAAAATAAGGTCAAATTCCTCTTGGTGGATTACCTAAACTAATGCTTCTACTGGGAAAAGGGATAGAGAAGGGGTAAAGATTTACTAAAAGAGATAAAAGGGTGATGCACAAATTTTTAAAGGAGAACTCATGTAAGCATGAAATAAACACTAACGCATCATAATAAAATACTCATCGACTATAATAAATTAACCTTTATCAAATCCAAATAGTCTTAAAGCCATCTCATTGGCTTATAAACACACTAGAAGACAATAACTTGTTAAGGATGATGAGTCATGATATATTAAAAGGGAACAGTCTCTAATGACTTTTGAAATTTCATTGAATGCTCCACTTGCCTTTCTCAACCTCCAGACTCTCCATATTTTTAATGAGCTTACAAAATTGTGTTTCATCTTAATATGCTCTTTACATTATTTGGTGTCCCTTCTAACTCTCCTTTCACAATCATAACCCTAACCCTACTTCAAACCCTGAACATGGGTTTACTATAAATGAAAACCAATCCCATTTATTAGTTTTCATATAGTCATAATCTCGGTGAAGACCCACCATGCTTAGTCTCATTTCGATAGATAGTAGCCCAAATTTGATATATATTAGGTTTAAATGGACCTATTCTACCCCTAAGCATTATGTAATTAAAGAACTCATTATGCACATGGATCCCTTTAAAGAGTGATGAACACAGTCATTAAATAACACTACAACACTAGAAAATAGGGCATGTAGGTTCTAAATATTCAAACCAAGGGTCTAAATTAAGATTTAATGGTAGCCTATGAATTTGAAGAACCTGATCTAGTATCCCAAATCATATTTTGATCTCACATTTATACATTTGCCTATTTAGGTGGTGAAACCTTTTGATCTAATGTATCCATTTATATGGCATCTCCCTACCACACTATTTATTTCATTTTAAAATAATGACCATTACTAATTTGGACACGTGTCTTCATCCTTTCCACCTTATAAATTCATCAAATTTGCTCCATATATCTCCTTAGGAGTCTCCTAACTTTGACCTGTAATTCTAACTATTGATCTTTGATCTACATTTAAGATTGTGACACATGGTAACCCCTTATTCCTTATATGGACCCTGATGTCAATCTCCATCTAGTTAACATGATTATATCATGTGGTGGCCTCTCATGCAATTTAGTCTCATTGACTTATTGACTTTGCTTACACCATCAATCTCCAATTGCATGATTGAGTGTACGTCATCTATCTTTGATCTACATGATCAAATGTGCATTATTGATCTACTAATTCATTATGATTGTGACACTTGTCATCAACACATTCAATCTTAGGATCCATTGACCTTTTTGACCTTGTTCTCAAGGATATATCTTCATTTACATGAGTGAATGCGTGTTGTTGATATATTTTAACTTATTGACTTGGATGAGTGCCTACGTGTCATTGATTTTTGATCTGATCAAGAGAGGTTTTGACACTTGACATCCCTACGTTCTTTCTCAAGATCCTATTAAAGATTTTTAATCCAAAATGCTATCTAATATGGATTTAATTTGACTTCCCCTAGTATGCCTCATACTTTTAGATCATTTTTGAAGGCATATACTTAGAATGGAACTTGAAAATTCTTTTAATCGAATGAACTAGATAGATCATGACTGAGTTTAGACATTTAAAGGTCACCAATTATGAACTAGCTCATTGTCTTATTTGTGAAAACCAATTCCTTTATTGTTCTTCTATATAATTATACTCATTAATAAGAGACAATTAATCCAAAACCTTCAAGGAAGTAATTCTTTCCCTTATCTTCAAACCATAGTTGTAGATGAAGATTGCTTAGGATATAGACAAAAGATTTAGATGTAGGCCAATTTTGGAAAATAATAAGCATTCAATCAATTTTTTAAGAAAATAAATAAATATGTCATCTAACATTATTAAGGTGTTTACTAAGATCAACTTGAAGATTTTTGATACTACATCAATATCCATTAAAAAACTAAAAATACTTTTTGTACATGTGAAAAGGCATCATTTGTAATTTCATGAATTTTATGGTATCCCCATAATAAGTTTGAATATTAAATCACAACATAAATCATTAAAGTAGGAATTGATCATTTCTCTTGCATGTTTGTTGTCTGATTTCTAGCATTTCTTAAGTTATTTGATACCCACTATGTAATTTACAATTGTATTTGTCTAAAAAATGTTTCTCCTAAACATCACTTGTTGACTACCATATTTTATTGATAAGATATCTAAAGTGAAGTTTGTCTTTACCATTGTGACAAATTTACCATTACTAAATCAATGTAACATCGAATGAAAATTATAATTTAACAAGGTCAATCTATCTAAACATGGAATGCAACTAATTTGAATTGAGAGTGATGATATAATTAAATGACATGGTGTAAAATACATCAAAAATATCATCAATTTCTTTTTGAAAATTAATAAATCATGCCAATTAAATGGAATTAGTATTTTTTTTTAATTATTACACAAGTGTTTTTCATGAGTAGATATGGTTTACCATTTTACATAATTCAACTTTAGGAAGCATCCTATTAAAGTATGTGCTTAAATTTCCAATTTTCATTAGAATTTAAATATGAACTAGAAAAAAAAATATTTGTATCAATTCCCATAAATAGAGGAGAAATGTAAGGATCTAGAACTAAATTTCTGATACAACCACTTCTTTTGCCAAAACTAATTTTTAAATAAACAAGTGACATTATTTTTGACATGGTCATAGTTAGTAGAAAATCTAAAAAAAACTAAAATGACATTAGAATATATAATTACTCACCCTCCACCCTCCTCTAATATTACATTTACTTATTCCATTATTATATATTTAATCCATGGAAGAGTATATGTTACCATTAAAGATAAATAATACATAAGAGAAATAATATTAGAGTAATATAGTTTTACTAGTGGCAGGAGCAATAGAAAGCTTCCAATGTTCAAAATTTTTTGTGAATAATTCCTTAATCCATATATTTTTTATAGTGTACCTACTCCTTATGATGTAATAATTTCATAATACATATTAAAGGTACATGTCTTACAACATGTACCCCTCAATAATAAGTGGATGAACACAAAAGTACACACATTGAAGTATATTTGGTATTGAATATTATTAAATATAAGTGACATCTTACAACAATAGTTTGTAAAGTTTTAATTACCAAATTATATGATCCATAGGGACATTTTCATTCAACACATATTTTGGTATATAACTTTCAAAAAGTTATAATATATACTCAATACACATGTACACACCCTAGTTTAGGTGGATTGAAAGGGATAAATTTATTGCCACACTAGTCATGAGGTCAAAACGTGAGTAAAACATTAAAGAATATATTTATGTTTAATTTTAAGAGGATACTTTGGTGTCATAAAGGGCATCTCATGCACCAAGTTGACACCTAGTAAGGTAAAGACCAAGAGAAAACCTTTACCTTAGATAGATAGAAGGTTGGATGGATTGATAAATGGATGGATGGATAGATACATAGATAGATAGGGTATATAGATATATGAATGGATATAATAGATAAAATTATTTAACTTTATAGTGATGACATAATAAAAAATCCATCAAAAATATCATCGATCACTTTGTATAACATGAATAAGCCTGCCGATTGATTGGAATTGATAGATGTGACACTTCATTTTAATCACCTTCACATCTAAGATAAAATCAAGATTAATTTTCCATAATCACGTGCAATTTAAACCAAAAATCACCATTATACTTAATTTTCATTCACAACTATTATTTTAACCCAAAATTGCAATAACACATCATTGATTGGGGTAATGGATCATATTGAAACATTAATCTTATTGAGTGCATCCTAAATTAAATCAACCCTTTGCAAGTTTATTCACAATGAAATTAAATGAATACTTTATTATCAAATATAAAAATTATAAAAAAAACACCATTCTTCTAATTATTGATTAATCCTACTTAATCAAGTCTAATCATTCCTCTAATAGGAAAATACATGGATTTGGAATTATCCTATTTTCCTAAATTTAAAATTGGAATATTACCTCAAAAATAGATGAAATAATAAGAAAAGTGTGTAAGAAAGAAAATTTTATGACATTTCTTACACCCCTTTTACACACTCTTCCTCTTACACCTCTTTTACACACTCTAAAATGGCTCATCATTGCACTTTTCTTCTAACATGCCTTCCATACTCTGAATGGCCTTAATGGTTTATCTTACACACTCCATGTGGGTGATCATGAGTTTGAGGACTCAGACTCCACCATTTATATTGATCTCAAATCAATGGTTCACAAACATCTAAAAAAATTATAAATAAAAGGGCCTTTAGACATTATAGATAAGCTTTTTCATGCAAACTTACTCTATCAAATTATACAAGGATCTTCAATCAATTTGTATGCCAAAGCTAAGTAAATAATCAAGTGTTGACAAGAAAAGGTGCTTCCCACATGAGGCATCAAGAATTAATAAACACTTCTAAATCTACAAGCCAAGCTCAACCTCTTTAGATCGATTCTCATGAAAATATTCTAAGGAAGTATAAATGGGATTTTTATCTTCTAATATGCATTTCTTGCTTGTTTTCCACATAGCTCAACCTAGGTATTATGATTGAGATGTTAGTTCTTCAAGTTATTTTTATTGTTTTCACTAACATATTGGCTAACCTCTCTTAGATTTTTAATCTACATTATATCACTCCTGGTGGGACCCAAAGGATATGATGCATCATATAAACTTTTATATAACATTTACATTCTTATAATTACTAGAATTAGCCTTACAAACAAACTAATTCACTCTTATTTATTCAAAATTTTGTTGATGTTTGTTATATACCAAATAGTGAATTTGTTACCATGTAACTATGAAATTGGAACAATATTTAGTGAAATAATTTGTTGTAATGGTGAAATCATCTTTACCTATTTTCTCCATTTTTTTGACTAATTACAAATTTGTAGGATATCTTTAGTGAAATCAATTTCACTATGGCAAAATCATTTAAAATCTATAAAATATTTTAAAAACTTTTTTTTAATTGTGTTTTCTAAATAATCACAAATTCATAAACAAAATTAGTGAAATCATTCTAAGTATTAGTGAAATCATCTTTGTCTACTTTTTAATGTTCTGACTATTCTATCTCTGTAGGTTTTAATCATGAAATTGGAATAAATTATGGTGAAATCATTTTCATTTTGATGAATTTTTTTAACATTTTTAAAATTTTAGTTAACCTTAGTGAAATAATTAAACTTAGTATCAAAATCATTATATAGCTTTTCTATCTATTTTTATATATAGGTTAATATTTATGAAATCATCAATCCTAGTAGTGAAATTGTGTTTAGTAATAAAAAAACATGTTCTGACTTTATTGTGTTTTGTGTGTAGAATATAGTAGTGAAATTGGAAGACTAAGTAGTGAAATTAGTTTGTGAATTTACGAAATCATTATGTAACAAGGCCAAGACTTAATCAAACTCTCTTTCAAGCTCCTTATTGGCTTAAAACCACATTTATCAAACTTATAATCATTTTTTCCATAGGACCTTAGCCAAAAAAGTGGCATTTTGATTCAAAAAAATCAATATTACTTCATATTTTTATTTGGTAATTAAAAAAAATCACATTTCAATTGGGTTATAACAAAACTTATTCATTTTCATGTTATTTACTTTCTTTCAAGTTTTGCTTATTACTTGATTATTTTACGAGGTTTTTTTTATGCATATGCTCTCCCATTTTTGGGTGACTCAAAAATGTAAAGTTACTATATGCCTTTTACCATATTTTTCATTTGAATTTGGGTGGAGTTCATCACCTTCCTATAAATCTTAGGTGTGTGTTCACTAGGAAGTCATATCTTAGCATCATGTCAAACCATGTTTATCTGGTGGGCTATACAAATTGAGGAGAATTTCCATCATGAATACCTAACTTTGTGTTTGCACATCATTATGTGAGGAAATAACCCCAAGGAGTTATTTCAAATACACTATGCCAAGGTTTGGTTCCCTTCAAAGGATAAATCTTGGAAATAATATTAAACTTATTCATTGATGAACTTGTGCCCATTTACCATGAGCTATATAGGGACTATCTATAAATCTAAGTAAAATTATAAGTAAACCCCAAATTTAGTAGCACTTCATTGAAACCCCTATGATTGAATTGGTTATGAAGGGATAATACCTTCCCATGAATGGAAAAATATTGGATAACTTCTTAGTTTCCTCTTTTCTTATGGATCATTCATTGACACAAGGGTGAAAAGGTAACAACCCTTGAATATTGCCTTACTTTTATGGGCCTTTTGAGAGAAGGGTGGGGTTAAAATAACACCAATAAATTACAATAATTTCTTTAATAAACATTTAAATTTTATAATCCTCTATCAATATGAGCATTTCAAAGGTTTAATGAATGATATGCAAACTTGCTTCAGTTACTAAAATTACCTTATAATTCTTGTGGGTTGTTTTTTTATTGTTGTGTCCAAACTTTGTTCATACTTAAGACCAAATCAAACAAACCAAGTCCAAGTCTAAATAATTTTTATACACACATAATGAGGTACTAAAACTTGGTCAAAATACCTATCTTACTTATCCAAACCCTGTCATTAGGCTACCCAATTAAAACTAAAAATCTTGTCCTAATCCAAATCACAGCTTCACTTACCCATTCAAGACCAAAGGTCTAATTTATTGTCTAAATTTTTTTATTATTCCATTCATTTTAATCCAAACCTAAATTCAAATCCAAGTGATAATTTTAATCAATATTATTTACAAATTTAAACCAATTCCAATTTCAAGACCAATTTCCAATTATAGTCAAATTATGCCAAAACCAACTTTTAGAAGTCAAAACATTTAAAGCTTAGTTCAAAACTTGATTCACCATTATCAACCAAATCCAATTATTATGCCAACCTTCACACATTTAAAAGTTTCTAAAGTGCCTCAAATAAATCATGTCTCCTTTCTTTATTCATAAAGTCAAGTTTACAAGATCAAAACCTTTCAAGACAAGACTGAATTCAAATATTTCAAAAAGTTTAAACATTAAACATTTTATACTTGAAACCATTGTGCCCAAAACTTTTGAACATACCATTTGAGAAACATGTTTGAATCATTAAAATTAACATACCTTTGATTCTAAATTGACATTTACATTAATGTAAGCCAAACATATTACCTTAAACCAATTCCAAAGTGATATTCCAAGTGAGGTCACGTACTAGGTCAAAACAATCTTAACATTATTCAAAACCTTTTCAAGATAAAGATCATAAACTTATACATGCCTAAATAGATGAATATTTAGGCCATTTATGATCCCTCATTTGATGCAAAGGTAGTTTATAATCCCTATGGGCATGACCATTATGTAAATGATGAAGAAGATCAATAATACCTTGCTAATGTGCCATCTAATGATGAAATTAAACATCATAACCCATACCTTCAAATTATATCACTTAATATTAAAAAAAACCAATACCAACTATGCATTTCACATATACCATTTGATATTGAGCATAGATATAACATGATATACCTTTTAAACATGCCACCTAGTGATGAATATTGATAAGATCAATTCAATTGATAATTATTTGAAAATAAATAAGAACATCTTATTATATTATTGGAAATGGGAATAAAGTTTACCCTTGGTTTTCCTATGGAGGATTTACACTATTTGTTTATAAAACCTAAAGAAACACCTCTTAAGTTATTATACAACCAAGCTTATTCTATCCAAGGGTAAACTTTCAGTCAAGCCCTAGAGGTGTTTGATAAAAGAAAAGGTCAACTAGTTGACCCTCTCACACTATTGATTCCAAAATACAATAAACTAATATGGCTATAGCTAATTTAACTAACTCCTTGGCCACATTAAAAGTTTAAAATACCACATTATTAGAGTGTAATCTTCCAACACAATAACCATTAGATTTGTATACCTATCCCATATATAATTTGAATCCATTTGCCAATAAAACTTTAGTTGCAAAAATGTTTAGCACACCCATAATTGAAACCAATCTAGTGAATAATCCTAATTTATATCTCTTGTAGATTATACCTAGTGTGTGGAGGATAGCTATCAAATAAAATATTTTAAGCCACATTGGGTACCATCCAAAACTCAATAGAATATTATTCCATCTTCTCCATGACCTCTTCCTTCTAACATTATAGGTACCTTACAACAAGTCACAAACCCATCTGATCCATAATAATAGGTTGGAATTACCCCACCTTAATAGGTGGTAATCAGTATCCCACCTCCATAATGGGTGACCATTCCTCCACTTTAACAAGTGGTAACTAATCCCCACCTTAATAGGTGGTGACCAACATTGCATTGCAACAAGTGTTGATTAACCCCCAACCAATGTTGTCTAACCAATAATGTGTTTCTATTAGTTAACCACTTTCCATTTATATTCAAAAAGTATCATATTCAAGTCAACAACATGTTCCCCCTATGAGACATGTTCTTAAGAATCAACAATAAATTCCCCTCTAAATTTATTAAATTTTGTATAATACCAATATAACATTCCTCCAAGTCTTAGTTCCTTCCAAATCAATATCACACTTAGCAATAAGTGCCTTACTAACAGCAAGTCCCCTATCATCAATACAACTCTAATCAAAGAGTAAATATCCTTGGTATTACCAATCACGTATGGATTCCTCAATATTATATACCACCTCTTTATTTAGGTCAAAGTAGTGTACCTTTGAGTACTTAACATAATTTTCCCACTTCTTCTCACTCTACTTTTACTTTTTAGGATTTATACTAGGTCAAATATGTAGTTTCATCCATTCAGGTAGGAAATCAAAATAAGAATTTTAAATTAGATGACATATGCTATTATCCTTTTGATATAATCTATGTTTAAATACCTTTTTTGCATCATTTTGAGATGCCCAAATTTGAAAAATACAAAGGGAAAGGTGATCCCAAAGAGCATCTAAAAGAGTTTTTCATTGCACACCAATAATTTACATATATCTTTATGTACCTACTTCACTTACTTCCCCATAGTTTGGCTAGGAATGCCTTATAATGGTTTCATGGTCTACCTAAGAATCCTATAAATAATTTTGATGACTTGTTAGAGAGATTAGTGCAACACTTCTCCTTCAATGTCAAACATGAGATAACTATGGTTGATCTATCTCAAACTAAACAAAGAGAAAGAGAAAGATTTAATACTTATTTATAATGGTGGTTCTCATTAGCTAATCTAATCCCACATAATCTCCCCAAAAATTAATTATCTATAATGTTCATTGTCAATCTATAGTTTTATTAACTCATAACCTCAAGCCTATTTTCACCAATACGTTTGAAAAATTTATTTCCAAGGGAATATAGATTAAGCAAGCCCTCATAAAAAAAGGTATAAGAAAGTTTTACTCTCAAACTAAGCTCATAATATAGCTCAAACACAAGTTATTGTGCAAGCATAACCAAGTACATCAAATAAGCCTAAACCATCTAACATGAACAAAAATGTCATAGAAGATGGGGTAATTAAATCTCAACATGTACAAATGGTACATCCACTTCTTGTTCAAGTGAACCCACATACTCAACCTCTTGATTTAAAAATACCACCTCCAAGAAGAGGTCATTATCACAACATATTTTTTAGAAATCTTGGTGAGCCAATTGAAATGTTTTTCCAAAAACTAGCTACCACTAACATGATCATTTAGACAGTGCCAAAAACATTTCTAGGAAACTAGCCTAAACTTTATTGGTATAATGAGAATGAATTTTATGATTATCATTGGGTTAAAGGCCATTTCATTCATAGATGTGTTCAAATTCACCATCATATTCAAGATTTACTTGAAAGTGGTGAAATAACATTGGATGATGTGGCCACAACATTTAATCAATATTTGGGTATCTAACAAAATACTTTTTTCATAGCATAATGCCCATAACAATGAAAATCAACATTAATCTCACAACCAAAATCAAAATAGACCTCCTCACAAATAGAATTAGAAATGAAACTAGCAACAACAAAACTAAAATCAAGGTCAAGATACCCATTCCAATCAAGTTAATTATAAAATATCCCTTATGACTAAAATGTTGTAGGTCACATTAGTACTGGACATATCAATACCATTAAGATTAATCCTAAGCTAATTTAAATCAATACCCAATGACCTTCACTATCCATTTTAGGATCTCTACCTCCATTTGTTGGTAATCCTCCTATGGCTCATAATAGCCCAAACACTAATCAATATCCAAGAGTTACCATTTCAAGCCTTCACTCCCCTTCTAATTATAATAACCCCCTACTAGCTCAAGGTTTCATAATCTCAACTCGATGCTCTAAGGTTACCATTCAATGTCCTACATGTTTTTCCTTTAAAAATCATATTCAAGGTCTTCTACCTTAGAATACCAAGCCAATTGCTATTATTAGTGACAAACCTTATGATATTGTGGAACAACTACAAAAGACATCCATGTAAATTTATATTTTAGATCTTTGCATACATCAAATTTCCACAATAACACATTGAATGAGCTTCTAATTTGGTCTAAGGCCGCAAGTGACATTACACCTAATAAATTTCAAATAATTTTGAGTCATATGGCTCCCCACCAACAACTCACCTTTGATAAAATGGATATGTCATCCCTTCGAACTTTAAATAATAACCCACTTTACATAGAAGTAATCATTTCCCAACATAAAGTTAAATATTCCTCATAGATAATGGTTCAAGGCTAAATATTGTAACTTTGAATTTGTTCAAACATGAACTACATAGTAGTAGATATTTTACTAGATACCATCACTATCAAAGCATATGACAATGAGGATCATGAATCTCAGTGTACTATTTATTTACCTATTATCATTGGGCCTCTAACCCATGATAATTTGTGTCATGTTCTTGATTTAGAGATATCATATAATTTTTTATTGGGTGATCATAGATTTATGAAGTATGTGTTTTACTTTCTACTCTTCATTAGTGTATCAATTTTACCCATTCTAGATTAGAAGTTTATTTTTCTTGGTATCCTACATTTGTACCAATTTTGTAAATAGTTAGAAGTATAATATAAAAGCTAAAACTATCTCTTTAGCATAGATCATGTCTCCAAGAAGGAAAAGGATATAGTTGATCAACTACTTGAGTCCAATTATGTGGATCCAAGTACCCTTTCCTCCACTTTATCTACATCACCTACTATAATATCTAATAATTTTACCATTTAAGCTAATGGCCTTGGGGAATACAAAATTTGTAATTTTTTTCATATAACCAAGTTTCCTAAGACACCCAAATCATATGGTAGACCTAAAATGAAATCTAATAAAATGGAATGGCATAGAAATGATGATTCTCATTAGAAAAGATATATGATTTTCATCAAAACCACTTCTTAGTAGCAATAAAAAATCAAGGTCTATGATGATTCATGGTTATATAATGATGATTTTACCACTTTCTACCAAAACATAAAATATCTTATTCTAAACAAGATAATGGATAATCAATCCTATAAGGGAAAAGGCCTAGGGGAAAAATAGAAAGGATTTATTGAGCTAGTATCATTTGCCAAAAATAAATGAACTTGAGGTATTAGACACAAACTAACTGGGGGTGATCCCTTAGATCTCAAAAGTGACTCTAATTTATTATCTAATATTGATAATGTTCATAGTGATGTAGAGTCCTACTATAGCATTTATGATGAGTTGGTTGACATTAACCTATTCAACTAGAATACAATCTATACCATTACTTGTGTGACATCTTATTCCCCTCTTTTCCTCTATCATCCTCAATTGATCAATTAGGACCAATAAAACTCATACATACCATTAGATGATTTTTAAAATGATAAGGCAATCTATGCTTTCTTATGCCTCATATATAATTTTCCACTTGGTGATCATAAATAAGGATTTGATCTTATATTGGACCCTACTACCTATTTTGGAGAGTAGGTGAATTTCCTTAGTCACAAGTAAAAGAAAAATAAAATCAAACATTGAGGTCCCAAAGTGAAAACCTCATTGAGGCACTTTTCAACCAGGGAAAAAGTAAATAAAAAGATGAGTCCCATGTTAAGGTGCCATTATATGGGTAAGTTTGCCCTCTTTTAAATGAATCCCAAGCCTCTCCAAGTCTTAGAACTTCATGCTAATTAGGAATCAATTTAGGGGATTAGAAATTATTTGATAAATTAGCTCAAGATTTCCTTGCGTCTTTGTAAAATGGCCTTTACTAGACCTTGGTGATTCATATTCTTCCTACACAGGTGAAGTTGATGAATCAATCAATCCACTAGATGAAGATGAAGACCAATGTACCACATTACCAACTATTCTATAATATGGTTCCACATTGATTATGGAGGATACCACTGAAGTAAATATTAGAATAACTTCTGATCCCATATGGATCAAACTTGGAGCATACCTCACTGAAGAGGAATGAGATCTTATTACTTCTATCCTTCAAAATTGTGTTAATATTTTTTCCTGCTATTATTTATATTTATCTAGTTTGGACCCTAATTTATTTTTAAATCACCTTGTTGAACACCTTAATGCTAAGACAATCAAGTAAAAGCTGAGAAAAATGTAACCTCACATAATCATACTTATCAATAAAGAATTAGAAAAAATATTGGAGGTAGGGTGTATCTATTCTATATATTTTTAGAGTAGATATCCAACATATTTATAGTCAATAAAAATCCACAATGAATTTGAGTATGAATTAATTTATAAGATATCATTAAAACATTCCCAAAGGATGACTTTCCTTTGCCCAACATTGATATGATTATGGACTCCATAACAAGATCTAAGATGCTATCTCTTATATATGGATTATTAGGATATAATCATATCAAAATTACACTTGAATATTAACATATTATAATATTCACCATTCCATGGGGAACATTTTACTATCAAGGGATGCCATTTGGCTTCAAAAATTCTAGTGATGTATACTAATGTGTAATGACTATCATTTTCCATGGCATGATGCATGATATTATTGAGGACTATGTGGATGATATATTGGAAAAATTCAAGACTAGAGTATGACATCCATATGTATTACATATAATATTTGAAATAATTCATGAATATAAAGTAAGGCTTAATCCTAAAAAGTGTGTATTTGGTGTTATTTCAGTCAAATTTCTAGGTTTCATTGTCTCTCAGAGAGGCATTGAAGTCTATCAATCCAAGGTTAATTCCATTATATAAATGTCTCCACCTTCTAATATTAATTATATTTGTAACCTATAGGGAAATATATAATCTATTAGGTGGTTTATTACTTAGTTGGTAGAGAGATGGCATCCCTTCACTCATCTTCTAAAAAAGGGTACCATTTTCTCATGAAATGCCAACTATAAACATGCATTTAAGAAATCAAAATAATATATATCAAATCCACTTTTTTCACTCTATTGACACCTAGATAAATATTAATTTTATACATCACAGTGACTAAATGTACCTTGGGGGGACTCTTGGCACAATATAATGGTCAAGGGATATAAAAAAGTGTATATTACTTGAGCCATGCATTGGTATCCTATGAAGAGGCCTAATTATCCATGGTGTTTTCCACCCAAAAGTTGTAAAATTGTATGCTCGACAACAAGACCTTTATTTACAAAGTGGACCCACTCAAATAATTACTTTTTAAGGCAAATTTGATTGGTCATATGACCAAATATATCATGTTATTAGGTGAATTTAAGATTGAATATGTAAATAAAAATGCCATTAATGGGCAAGCACTTGACAATCATCTTGTCAAATCACCCTTATTAGATACCAAACTTCTCATATATAATTTCCATAAGGATTCAATCATGGCTTTGGATTACATTTCTTCTAAACCTCAACATTGAACCCTTTACTTTAATGGCTCCTACACTTATCATGGACTAGGATCTAGTATTCTATTCATAACTCCATAGGGGGGTCTTATTCTCAAAGTATTCCTCATTGGTTTTTCTTGTATCGAAAATATAACATAGTATGAAGCACTCATTTCAAGGCTTCATCTAGTATTATAATGGAATATCAATAAATTACATGTTCATGGATATTCTCAGTTGATTATCAACTAGGTGATAAAGCAATACCATACAAAACATTACAAGTTTATTCCTTATAATAATATGGTGGACCATCTTAAATAGAGCTATGAGTACATCCAATTTGAATAAATTCCAAGGGATGGAAATAGAACTACCAATGCAATGGAAATAATTGGTTCACTAATAGTAATTATTGATCATGCTATAGACTATCAGTTCCTTATTGAACATCTTTTAAGGCTAGCACATGAATGTTTTGAATCTTAAATGGTATGTGATATCATCGGTCCCATCTCACCTTGGTAATATAACATATATGATAACATTAATGACAACATTATCCTTCTTAAATTTTCCCAAAAAAAAAATCCTTTATTCATACCACTTATCATTATACCATTCTCGATACCACACTCTATCATAAAACTTATGATGGAACTCTACTTCATTATTTAGCTTTGATAGAGTCTATCTTGGTGCTTACATAAGTACACAAAGGGACTTATGAGGCCCACACTGGTGGACTAGTCCTTTCTAAGAAGCTCCTGCATATAGGGTATTATTAGCCCACTATGAAATTTGATACATGTGCATATGTAAAAAAGTGTGTGGCTTGTCAAAATCATGTCAGTCTCATACATGCACTAGCTTAGCCACTTCAGACAATCACTATGCCATGTGTATTTTCCACATGTGGACTCGATCTCATAGGTAAAATCAATTGTGCTTCTTTAGATGACCATAAATATATCCTTACTATAACTAAACATTTTACAAAGTGTGTTGAAGCCATTAAAGTGAATTTCAAAATTCATCCTCAACTATCTCATTTTCCACTTCAACATTCCCTATTATCTTATTTTTGATAATTGCAACTCCTTTAAAAATAAGGACAAAACCTTATGTGCCAAATACCATATCAAACAACATTTTTCCACTACCTATCTCCCTCAAACCAATGGCCAATCTGAAGTATCTAACAAAACATTGTTCTCAATCTGTAAAAATATTATTAATAATTCTATCTATTATTAGCATATACAACTATTCCTTGCCATCTAGGGATACTGTACCAATACCTAAACTCCAACAGGAACTAGACCATATTCCCATGTTTATGAAATCAAAGTTATTCTCCTTATCAATATTGAATAACCTTCCTTACACATTTCATTCAAGGATACCATTGAATAGGAGGAATTTATAGTCTCTTGGCTACACGAATTGGACCTACTTGATGAAAAAATGGTAGTTTATTTGAATAATCTATTGGCATATCATAATAGGATATGTTGTATCTATAATAAGTGTATCAAATATATAGAATTTAAACTAGGTGATCTTATCCTAAAAGAGAACCATAAGAAAACCAATGTTATCTATGAAAAGAAGGAAAAGTTTGAGCCTAATTGACTGGGTCCATTTACTATCACAATAAAATATGGATATGGATCATACATATTAGCTACATTAGATGGCAAAGATCTAGAAGAGCCCATTAATATTATGTATCTCAAACATTTTGACACTTGATTTACTTGAAACATTATCTATGAGGACCCCTACTTGGGGGAATGACCTAAAATACCCTCCCTTCATCCCACTTCTAATTGTGTCATTCAATATTGATCTTATTCCCTCATCATATTACCATTCATAATCTTGATTCTAGTTCATCAATATAATAGACAATTTTAAATGCTAAAATTCCAAGAAAGTTTCAAGTAACTTATCCAAATTTGGTCACCATTAGCACATCTAGGGAAAATAGTATGTTAAAGTAGCTTACACATGATTTCCCTATATGATGTTCTTTTAAATGCATCTTTTGGCTCTTTTTAAATCCTATACTATTTTTTTTTTCATATGTCATTCCTATTTTCAACCTTATTATTGATTCATAGTAACTTTCACTAGGGTTAAACTACATTGAGCTCAGGGCCATTTGGATGATGTAGTTAGTCCTTAACTTTTAAGGTCATCTTGGTTACCCTTTTTCCATACTCCCAAAATTTTGTGAGAAACCTACTCCACACTCTCACCATTGTTAGTTAACATATTCTACATCTCATAATCCTCCATTTAGTTGAGATGCCAAAAACTCTAAAATTTTGAAAATCCTAAAAACAATGTAAAAATCAAAAAAGTTCCAAAAGTAGCTTAAAATATCCATGAGAGATATTAATCCATACAATATTTGCTTGTTTTGACATCCTATTCACTAATATCCTTTTGTCTATATTTTGGACAGTGTGGTTTACTAAATTTGTTAGGTGGGAACCCTTCATCCAACCATAATCATTTCCAAATTACCATTACCATTCCTTCATTTACACTCTCATTTCTAGGAGAACTACATTAGCTTGAGGTACACATAGACTATGTAGGTAGTTCTTGGATGCATGGGCCATCTCAGGTCAACTCTACCAATCCCATTACCATTTCATTTTCCCTAATTTTTCTAGATTCTCTCATTGTTTAGTGAGTATGTCTTTTCTATTTCTTCCTCTTTAATCAAGTATCTTACTAATAAAAATTTCTCTTCTTTCCCACATCCATGGGAGAACTACATTTGACCTAAAGTCCATTAGACTATGTAGGCAATGTCCACTTTCATGGGGCATTTAGAATCATCTCATCCATCCCTTCCTTTTTATTTTATTCCCTCCTCTCATCCATGTTTCCATCTTGTCCTGCCAGTTGTCCTCTAGAGCTTAGGGAAAAAATATCCAAGATTAATACATGACCAGTGATTCACTAATTACTTATTTTATGGTGTGTTTTTGTGTTTGTCAATGATGATTATTTTTTATTGTTCTTATTTCATTTCTTTTATTTTCCTTTTGAGTAACAAGATGCTTTCTATTGCTTTTATTTTTATTTTCTGTTTGCTTGCTTCTTTGTATGCTTGCTAGTTTCCCTTTTTTGTTATCACATTGAATCAGTCTCTTATACCAATGGGGTCATCATCATGGTGCTTCTTGTTATGAAATTGTACTTGAGTCCATTCATTCACATATGACAACATTGTCATCATGGTTTTTATCATTTGTGCATTATTCTTCTTTGTATATTGGATCAGGTGTTAGTCATTATGCATATTACAACCTAGTCATCTGGTATATACTATTCAGTGCTACATAAAAAATAAATTAATATAAGTCTCACCAATAAAGTTGTAATAAAATATCTCCTTGTCTACTATCCTCCAACTAATTAATCAATTACCCAATCATTGTTTATTAAAATAAAATATTCACTACTGGGTAAAACCATTTAGACTGATCAATAATCAAATCCATTGCATTGGGGAAGTTATTTGCATCACTAATCAAATCCACCCTACCAGGGCACATTATTGTGATCAACCAAGACTACCCTTTTTAGGGCCAAGTCCATCATTTAGTATTTATTCTAATTCCAAGCTTGTAAATTTCTCCCATTATTGTTTCTTCCTCTCTTTTTTGAGGGCACATCTATTTAAATATCTTCCCCAACCATCCCCTTGAGTGGGAATCTAGGGCTAATCAACCACCCTTTGGGCATCAATATGAGTTTATCAACTCATAAATTTTAAATAAAAATGAGAAGAGTGAAGACATCATTCTTCAAGCATTATCAAATTTATTCTTAATGAGTTTTTTACTCTTTGAAAAGATGTTATCATGCCTAATGTCTTGTAACACCTTATCAAATAGGGGGGAAATGTAAACACTTCATTTTAATCACTTCCATGCCTAAACAAAATCAAGTACAATTTTATGTAATATCTTTTAATTTTAACTGGAAATGACTATTGGACCTAATTTAACTACCATTTTAACCCAAAATCACAATGACACAACCCTGATTGGGGCAATGGATTGTATTACAACATTAATCTTAACAAGTGCATCTTGAATTAAATAAACCATTTGTAAGTGTCTTCACAATTAAATTAAGTGATTACTTGATAAAAAAATAGAAACATTACAAAAAAACCACCATTCTTCTAATTATTTATTAATCCCAATTAATCAAGTCCAACCATTCCTCTGATAAAATAACCCATGGATTTGGAATTATTATATTTTCCTAAATTTAAAATTGGAACATTGCCTCAAAAATGTATGACATCATAAGTCAAAGTGTGAAATTAATATAAGGTTATGACATGTCTTACACTCCTTTTACACACTCTTCCTCTTACACCTCTCTTATACACTCCAAAAGGGGTCATCATTACACTTGTATTCCAAGATGTATTCCATACTCCAAAAGGCCTTAAATATCTTATAGTACACATTCCATGTGGGTGATTATGATTTTTATGACTCATTCTCCACCATTAATCTTGATCTCAAATCAATGGTTCACAAACTTATAAAAAATCTATAAATAAAAATGCCTTTGGCCATTATAGACAAGCTTCTTCATGCCAACTTACTTTTCCAAATTATACAAGGAGCTTTAACGAATTCTCATTCCAAATCCAAGCCAATCCAAGAATCAACTGTGTACAAGGAGAGGTGATTCCCACATGAGGAAATTAGCACTAACAAAGACTTCTACATCTATAAGCTGAGCTCAACCTCTTTAGACCAGATCTCAAGACAATACTCTAAGGAAGTATAAACATGATTTTTATCTTCTAATATGCATTTATAGCTTGTTTTCCACATAGATTAACCTAAGGATTAGGCTTGAGATTCTAGTTGTTCAAGTTCATTTTTTTGTTCACTAATAAACTAGCTAACCTCTCTTATATTTCTCATATATAGTAGATGTTTGATCATACTTCACAAGTTTTTTCATGAACAAATATGATTGCTCATTTTACATGAATCAACATTAGAAAGTAATTGACTAAAATATCTTCTTCATTTTTTAATTATCATTCAAAATCTGATATGAATTAGACATAATATAAACTCTTTGGATCATTTCCCATAAAGAGAGGAGAAATTCAAGGATATAAAGCTAAATTCCTTAAACATCCACCTTTGGTTTTGAAATATTGTTATTTTAAGACACAAGTAACATTAGCTCATAGTTTTTAGTAAATAAAAAAACTACAAAAACATTAGAATATGTAAGGGATCACTTTCCTCCACCTCTAACATTACCTTTACATGTTCCATTACTATGTATTTAGACCTTGGAGGAGTATATGTCCTCCATTATAGATAAATTATGCATAAACTAATCATTATTATAAGAATACAATTGTACCAGTGATAAGAGAACTATAGGCCTTCCAATATTCAAAATGTTGTGCCAATATTTCCTCAAAACCAACCCATAGAATTTTACAATATGCCTATTCCTTATGATTTAATAATTAGATAATATATTGTAAAAGGACATGTGTTATAACATGGACCCATTAGTGACAAGTGGATAGACACAAAATTAATCACACTAAAGTTTATTTGGTATTAACATTTCATTAATATAAGGCACTTCTTACAACATTAATATATGGATATTTATAATGTTTAAAGTGTATAATCTAGGTATGTTTTCATTTAAACCATGTTTATATAAAACTTTACATAGGTTATAATATATGCTTGGTACACACACAC
This sequence comes from Torreya grandis, assembly GCA_037957365.1. Lineage (NCBI taxonomy): Eukaryota > Viridiplantae > Streptophyta > Pinopsida > Cupressales > Taxaceae > Torreya > Torreya grandis. The sequence continues at coordinate 1,295,541 of JARHVA010004808.1, read as the reverse complement.
ACATACACACACCTTGGTTTAGATGATCTACAAGGCTCAATTTACTAACAAATTGGTCATGAGGTCAAACCCCAAGGGTTAAAAAATTAAACAATATTTAGGGTACAATGAAAAATATGCCTTACTCCCATAAATGGGGTCTCATGTGCCAAGTTGATATTCTAAATAGGCCAAGACAAAAAAATCAGCCTTACCTTAGATGGATGGATGGATACATAGATTGATGGATGGATGTATATATAGATAGATAGATGGATTGATGTATTTATAGATTTATGATTTACATTTAAAATATAATATAATATAATGTAAAATTTAGATAAATATAAAATTTGGTACTTGTAGGTAGATAGAGACAGAGATTAAAAGATTAGATACATAGATCGATAGACTCACATAGACATATAGCAAGTACATGGTGGTGATTACTCTAAATAGAATTTCCAAAATAAACTATAATAAGAGTATAAGGTATCCTACTGGTATGAGGTAATATAATGGGTCCATAACCCACATGTCCCAAGAGCAAAACCTGAACTCAAAATTAGTTGGCTAACTAAGAAAGGATATATCTTGAGAATATTATCAAGTATGACAAGGTGTGAATGTGATTACATATCAAGGCATTGTTCAAAATAAATAAAAACAAATTAGGGGTGGTTTTAGCATGAGTCTAAAAGATAAGAGAAAAGATAGTGTACACACTAGAATTTAGCACCCTTGCCTTATTCTACCATCTTTTAGGCTATCACTTTAATAATTAAATGTAGACGTTAGAAATATGCACCATATCCTAAAACCCTAAAATAAGCTGAGTCTAAAATCCTAAATTCCTAAAATAGGCTAAGTCTAAAATGTGGTAGAAACCTCCAAAAATCTATATTTTGCATCTTAACTCCTAAAGGTCTGAAACCACTCTCAAACAACCTGAAAGTATATACATAAAATATAACTTAAAGTATAAGAAACTAAATGTCCATAATTAAATTTCAACTTATATACCCCCTATTTACCCAAGGTAATTAATCCTATTGATTACTATTTACCATCCCCAACCAAAAATCCTAAAAATAAAACCCATCCAACCTCCCAACAACCCTTCCTAATAACTTACCCTTGTCAAAAACCCATGCAAACAACTTAGTGTTACATTCACTTAGTTTATTACGTGGTTCAAAACAAATCAAGCCAAAATTTAACAAAATTAGGCTAATCAACATTGATCCTCCATGATCGACATCAATCCTCTATGATCGATGTCGATCTTCTATGATCGACACTGATTCTCTCAAATCGATGTCAATCCATATATACATATCAAGTCCCTATGGCTTAGGATGGCAATTTTTAGACCCTAAAATGCTAACAAAATTTCTCTAGGAGACTCATAGGTGATTATTAGACCCCTTTTTGGTGAATTTCTACCTAACTATAGATAAAAGAATGCACAATATCAACCTCATGCCAAGATTGTCTTCAAGGTAAGTATTTCACTTCAATTCATTCATATTTTAAAGCTATAGTCTTCTACATTTATCTATCACTATTTTACATTTGGTTTTAATTATTTTATTAATAATACAAGTCATTATTATAGTCTATTTTTAAATTTTAGCATTTTACATAGAATTGATGTCGATCCATATGAATCGATGTCAATCCATCTAAATTGATGTCAATCCTATAGGATCATCATCAATCCCTGCTAAATTTTCAAAACCTTCTTAAAATCTATTTTCATAACATTTTAGTCTTAAAAACCTATCAAAACTTGCATTTTATTATCTTGAATAATCCATAATTTATCTAATCTTTGTCAAATTATCTTTTACATCTTTATATCTTGTAGTCTTTATCTTTTTATCTTTATTATCCTTCTTAATTGAAAATAGTGGGCTAATATCCATCTGAGAAAGCATACCACTTCTTGAGACAAGTTTGTAACTAGGCAGCTCACTCATCTTATTAATCCATTTTTCAAGAGTTAGTGTGATTTGTAGGTCATTCCTCCCTAGCCAAAGAGGAGTTCCCAAAAATCCTAGTCTATTATGTGCAACCGACCATCCATATCTCTAGGTAATCTTAAAAACCCTACTTATACTTTATTTTTAGTACCTAATTAGTCCACATTAAAAAAGCATAAAAATACTAAAACATTTTGACATGCCTAGTGGGACTAGATAGTAGGTCCCTTTCTTTTATTCTTTCCTATGCATGTAGTTGCATTAGTGAATTTCATAATATTTTACATTTCCTTTCAATCAAATAAATTTCACTATATTTTCTTCTTTAAAGTAAAATCATTATAGGCATAGAATTTGCATTTCATGTCCATTTGTTTTGTATTGAGTTGAATTATTTTTCTACATCCAAATCAAATCAAAATCTTATTTTGGATTTAAAATGAGCTACATTCATAGTCTATCTACTTGAATTAGTATATCTAGATTAATTAAGCAGCTAATTAATCTATTAGTCCACAAATCAATCACACATAACCAAACCACAAAATCAAAAATCACACATCAAAACTTGACATAGTGAACTTAATTGGATTTCATCACCAATCACAGAGCTTTATTCCTGATGCTTTCACTTGGATTTAATCATCGAGTGGAGTGCCAACTCAGTACTCTGGCTAATTACAAAACCTATTTGAGTGGTATATCTTGGCTAAGCACCTGCATTGGCTATGGGATTATGACATGAGGGGAGCAAGCCCCAAGTACCAAGCCATGTACCATCACTAGTATAAATTCTACCTCATGTACCTTAAAGTATATAGAGGTTTTGTGCCTAAACATCCTGAAACCATCCTTAGACATCTATTTCTAGTACCCCATCTAAGACCAATCAAGTTTCACATTGAGTTTCACATAATAAAAAATTAACATAATCAGGGAATCCTAAGCATTTAACATTTTTAGTGTATGTTCTTTTTATTAATTTTTATTATCTCCTGCTTGTTTGATTATGTAAGGTTCAAAATCTTCCACCATCATACAACTCACTTCACTTGTCTGGCCTTATAGTTCTGACTTGGTAATAGGTTCAGGAACTATTAGATCTTCATCCTTACCAATGGGGGAAACCTTTAGGATCTCTTATGAAACCTTCACCAAAAAAATTGATAATAGTCCTCAAGCATTGAGTGATTACCTTACCAATCATGCGGTGTATGTTTCTCTTCGATCTCATGAGTATATTAATTAATCTATTTATACCATGACACTTGAGGGACAAAGTGAATTCTCACTACCCTATAGTGTTAGTTTTTAGCACTTGGTTAAGCTAGGTCAACCTCAGTCCATGCCTTATCCTAGATCATTTAACTATTATCCAAACACCTTTTTGCAACATCCCCAACCTTATCAATCTTTACCCCAACCTTTTCAACTATTTCAATAGTAATTATTCCCCCAATGCTAGCAAATTCTGATTCAACCATTACAACCCTCTCAAAGGTCAACCTTTCAACATACCTCATTTCAATTATCTCAACCTACCTTACCTCAGTTATTCTCCCATCTCAGCATTTGCCTTTACAACCTATCCAATCAGCCTTGTCAATCCCATCAACTGTATCAATCTAATTAACTAGTTTGTCCTCTTTAAAGGGACAATCATTAGAACTAGTTCTTAAACCTCCTACTCAATGGTATACTCCACTAGGGGAACCATATATTTTTGTGTTGGAAAATTTACTTAAATCATAAATAATCTAGCTCTCTCCTATCAAACCTATTTTATTATGACCATATGATTTCATTCTACCATGGTATAAGGTAAATGAATTTTTTCCCTATCATTGTATCATGGTTCATATAGTGGAAAGATGTAAATCTTTCAAATGGTTTTTCCAAGACTTGGTTGATCATGGTAAGCTTGTGCTAGTCAATCCCAATCCCTTGTAGAATCAACAATCTATTGTTATTCATCCTCTTATGTCAACTACCTCACTCATTTCTAGTCAAAATACTACAAGCCATGGTGTCTTTGTATCTAAAACCATCCCTAGTAAGCATATTACTAAGGAAGTTTTTGAAACCATATCCAACCCATCTATTGAATCTGTTCAAGTTTTGCATCTTCCTCTAAACATAGTTATAAAGGAAGACCCCATTGTCATCAACTCTCTTATGGATCAATTTCAACATATCCACCCATCCTTAGCTACTATATTAAAGAAAACTCTCAACCCCAATCAGTCAAGTTAGCCACCTAAGTTAATCAATCCAATTCACTTGCTTTATAGTTTTCTCACCCTCATCTATTTGACAGTGACAACATTGTTACCTTTGATTTTATTCCTTTTAGGTGAGAGTCAAATTTTTGTCACCTCAACTCATTTTTAGACCAAATCAACCAATCCCATCTACTGTATACCTTACTTTGTCAATCTTATAAACCCATCACCAAATATAAAGCAACCCAAAACTAAGTTAACCAATCAATTTATCAGCCTCTTCATGCAAACCATTAAGTCACTTTGGTATCCAAAAAGTCATGTTTTAAATATCCCTAAATCTATCACCTAAACTAGTCTAAGCAATCAACCACATCCATAGTCCAATTTTTTTTCTAAACACAAGTCATTGGGTTTACGTTAGAATCCTAAACATTGCAAGCCCTTTTTAGGCACTAAACTGAAGCTTCTTGATAGGGATAATTAGATGGTTTTATTAGATTTGTTTTCATTTCATAACCACTCCATCCATTTCATTTTTAGTTTTTAACCTTACAATATTTTGAAGCACAGTCTAAGTCAACTATCTCTCTACCCTCTTAGCATTGTAAATGTCATCCCACCTAAACCCCCACATGTGTCTTAAGTTCTCTATCAAATAACAACTAATAAGCCTTTGGAAATGGATGAAGATGCCTTCACCCCTCCAAGCTTCCTTTAACCATCCACTAATATTTATTTTCCCACTGGGGGAAGCTTTTTACTTCAAGTTGATGTGGATCATATAAGTATGGGGCATTTTCAAAATTATCCCCCTTTATGCATCTTTGTACTTGAATCCTTCATGGTCAAGGATCCTTTTACCTTTTTTTAATCTAATTCAAACTTTTTCTTTGATCTTTATCATCCACTAGAAGTCCTTTAAACCCATTCTCACCCATTGTCCATTGTCAAGAGCAATTGATGGTGAGAATCATGTGATTTTTCCATTATAGACACTTAGCCCAATATTAAATGTGAGCACCTCAACTCTACTCATAGCATGTTTCTCATGGACACGTTCTACATTTTTAAGAAGGAACCCCATGGTTATTGTCTCTCAAATTCCCATCTTAAGTCCATCCAACATTTACCTCCCCCCCCCACCTTGTGTTTTGATTTTTCTCTCTAAAAGGTGACCAAGACTAGCCTAGGTTAATTCACATAAAAAAATCAAAAAAATTAGGATATCTTACTCAAAAAGGTCATTGTCAAAATTGTAGACTACTCCCTTAAAGGAAAACTACCAAGAATTATAAAGTTGTATAAATAGAATGGACTGATCCCTTGAAGGATAGCTATTAAATAAATTAAAAGCTAGACTACTCCCTTGAAGGATGGCTAGTTATAGTTTTGGTAAAAGCAAAGAAACTGGAGGCTTCTCACATCAATCAACTTCCCAAAATCTCTCAAACCAAAAGTAGAAAAGGATCCTAATCAAAAATTCAAAATCCAATATATCCCATAGAAGACTTTTCACCTTGATTAGTCTTCTCCAATTATGCAGACTTCCTATTTTGATCAATCTACATTCTATATATAAAGCGTGGATTAGCCCATGGATTGTCCTAAGTCACCTATAAGGACATCACCTTTCACACAAGATGGGTGGTATACCCATAATTGTTTCATACATGTCACACCTCTTTTACCCAATCAAGGAAATCTAAGCTTACCTTTTACAATTTTATTAAAAGTGTTCATTTACCTTCATAAGGGTGTCAAGTGCAAAGCCTTAAGGAGTTTACTTTTTGATAAACCCCATATTCACTATGGTCCATGTCGATAACTTATTTTAAAAGGTCCCCCTTTGTGTCTTTTTCATGTCTATTACCTTAATCCAAACCCATCATAAATGAGTTAAACCTTTGTGTTAATTCTCTTCTTGCTTATCCAAATTTACATCTTTTGTGACTAGGTCATAGCCTTTATATGATGCCATTGCACCCATCCATTTCCATCCTAGCATACCATTATCCATACCAACATCAAAAAGTGATTGTGATTCATATGAATTCATATTGATCTCTTTGTTTATGATTTGATTTTAACTTTTGTAGTAGTCACATTTTTGTCCTAGGCCAATTAAGTCATCCTATTCGCATTTCATTTATCTTTATTTACTAAAAACCCAAAACCTTGGATTAGTGGAAGTATGACCCATACTGGTCCCACAGTCTGAGTCAGCTTGAGCATTTCACTTTGAAACATGATTTTATAGCTAAAACCCCTTTACAAGCCCAGACAGCTTAGGTTCAATTTAATCTATCATTTGTTATCTTGGTGCCAAATCTTAAGCCCATGTGATTCATGTAAAATTTATGTCTTATTTAGCCACATATATTATTGTCTATTTACCTTAGTCCTTATTCAAGCTTAACCCTAGTGTTTGATGCATTGACATTTTTTATCACCTACTTTTTGTGTTGGATGCCTATCCATTTATCCATTTGTCCAAGCCACATTTATGTATTTAGTCTATCAACCCCCATTTATATATTTGAATTTTTATTGTATCCATTTCCATTATCTCCCCCTTCTTCTACCCTTTTATCAAACCAATATTCATATCTTTTTCCCTTTGTTGGTTCCCAGTTTAAGAGGGAAACATTCCCATATCAAACTGGGGCATGTTATGGCATTTATTCAAGTTTTTATTCTATAATTTTATCTCATGGCTCGATTTTCTAAACCATTCCACAAAAAGGGAAAATGTAGATGCCATCTTTTAGGCTATCACTTTAATAATTAAATGTAGATGCTAGAAATATGTGCCATGTCCTAAAACCCTAAAATAAGCTAAGTCTGAAATCCTAAAGTCCTAAAATAGGCTAAGTTTTAAATGTGGTAGAAACCTCCAAAAATATATATTTTGCATCTTAACTCCTAGAGGTCTTAAACCAATCTCAAACACCCTGAAAGTATATACATAAAATATAACTTAAAGTATGAGTTGACATTTAATTATAGACATTTAAGTATAATTAAATGTCAACTTATCCTTAAATATTTATTTTATGTATATACCCCCTATTTACACATGGTAATTAATCCTATTAATTAATATTTACCATACCCAACCAAAAATCCTAAAAACAAATAAAAACAAAACCCATCTAACCTCCCAACAACCCTTCCTAACAACTTACCCTCATCAAAAATCCATGCAAACAACTTAGTGTTACATTCACTTAGTTTAGCATGTGGTTCAAAATATCCCAAGCCAAATTTTGACTAATTTTGGATAATTTATGTCGATCCTTCATGATCAATGCCAATTCTCCCAGATCGATATCGATCCATATATACACAATGAGCCCCCATGGCTCAGAATGGCAATTTTTAGACCCTGAAATGCTGACAAAATTTATTTAGAAGACTTATAGGTGATTGTTAGACCCCTTGTTGGTGAATTGATACCCAAAAATAGACAAAATAATGCACAATATCAACCTCATTCCAAGATTTTTTTCAAGGTAAATATTGCACTTCAATTCACTCATATTTCAAATCTATAGTCTTCTGCATTTATCTGTCATTGTTTTACATTTGATTTTAATTATTTTATTAATAATACAAGTCATTATTATAATATATTTTTAAAGTTTAGAATTTTACATAGAATTAACATTGATCCATATGAATCGATGTCAATCCATCTGAATCAACATCGATCCTATAAGATCATCATCAATCCCTGCTAAATTTTCAAAACCTTCTTATAATCTATTTTCATAACATTTTCAATCTTAAAAATCTATCAAAAACTACATTTTGTTATCTTGAATAATCCATAATTTATCTAATCTTTGTCAATTTATATTTTACATCATTTATATATTTTTATCTTTATTATCCTTATTAATTAAAAATAGTGCGCTGACATCCATCTGAGAAGGCATGCAAGTTCTCAGGATTGGTTTGTAACCAGGCAATTCACTCATCTTCCTATTAATCCATTTTTTGTGAGTTCATGTGATTTACTAGTCATTATTTCTTATCCAAAGAGGATTTCCCACAAAGCCTGGTCTACAGTGTACAACCGACCATCCATATCTCTAGGAAATATTTAAAACCATGCTTATACTTTGTTTTTAGTAGCTAATTAGTCCACATTGAAAAAGCATAAAAATACTAAAATAGATAGAAACTAGGTAACAAACATTTTGTATATGGTAGAAAATAAAACTTACACCTAAGACCAACATTGAACCTAATTTTAATCTTAAGACTCTCCAAAATAATATCATATTTATAGTCTAGTGTTACATGCATGTTTCACATTATCTGTGTTTCCAAATAAAATATATGGCTATATTTTAATGAAATCCATTTTTAAAGTGATAGATTATATTTTTTACAGGTTAGATAGGATTATATGTCATTTTAAACTCTTTCCATTCCTTTCCAAACCATTTTGTAATTTATTCAAATGACATTTGTTGCATGACTAATGATATTTACCATGTCATAACTTTGAATAGGTACAAGAGAGAATTAATTGAACATGTACCATATATATTGAACAAAACATGATTAATGTTGTTGCCTTTTTTTATGTAGTTTATTAATACATATATTACATTGTATCAGAGAATTTATCTATTATAAAAGTTTTGAATCTAAAAATGTGTAAATGTACAAAATGGGGTTCAATTAATATAAATTATTATTAATAAAAATATACTACAAATATATAGGATTTATTTTATAATTACTCTTCTCAATTATAGGTTAGTTGTTCTAAAAACTAACAACTAATATTCCCACAAATCTCTCATATCATTAAATTAAGAAGATTGTTCTAACAACAATGTTCTCTCTCTTTTATTATTTTTCCCTTACAATCTATGTAAATTGTATTAGAAATTCACTCACATATATAATAATATTTCTCCCAAATATATTTTTCTCACAAAATATTTCAAACATCTCTCCCCCCCCCCTTTATGTGAACATGGGAGAAAACAGACCCCCACTCCCCTTCCCTCTACTCCCAATAATTTTGATTCAGTATATGCTAGGTTCACCTGATAATACATTTGTTACATATATGAAAATTTATTAAATTGAAGATCATTTAGTATACATGTTTTATTGATATATGTATACATAGGATTTATTTAATATGAATTACTTATAAAAGTAACCTTCATAATGATGACCCAAGATTGTAGACTTTTGGCATGACATAAAACAATGGTGTGACATTATTATTAAATATAACTAATAAGTAAATGACTCATGGAAAAATAATAAAACTACGATATACTAACTAATTAATAAATATGACTATGTTTAAAACACTCATTATCAAATAAATATCTATCCCATAAAAAATAATAATTAATTATTTGTTAAAACAATATTTATTAAAAATTTATAAATAAATATAATAATTAAAATAAATTATAAAATATATATACTCTTTTTAAAAACTTATTTAAGTACTATATATCAAACTAATAACTTAATAGTAAAGCTAAATACATAAAATATGAAACATTTGATTTAATAAAATATAAACTAAAAACACAATAAACATGTAAACAAACTTAAGCTTTTAACACTTTTCCTAAAATTAAAACTTATAATACCAAATACTTATAAAAGCAAATGAAAAACATAAAAAATTAAAAAATTATAACAAATTATAACCTAAACTTTGAAATCGTAGTCTTTTTGAATTTTACAAAATAAAAACTTTATTTGACATGTGGCTCAAGATAGGATTTTGACTTAAGGGAGAATTTCATATCATTTTTAATGCAAGTCATAGTGCACACCAATGTAAATCCTCAATATAGTGTACGGCTTGGTCCGAATGCCATGAAACTTTAGAATATAGTTTGTATGACCAGACCAAATTATATATATATATATATATATATATATATATATATATATATATATATATAATTAATTTAGTTATTTTTTAATTTATTTATATAAGATTGAATGTTGATGAAAGTAGTAGTGGTTTGCACTATATAATTATTGATAGAAATAATAATTGATAAGATTTGCTTTTGGAAATAACTGTGTAAAAGATTTTATCCTCAATGTTTTGGATCACCTCCTGTGATTTCATCATATTTTTCTCCTGAAGAAAGATCACGGGATGTGATCCAAAATGTCGAGGCTAAAATATTTTACATAATTATTCCCAAAAGTAAATCTTATCAATGATATGGACTATGAAAGCATTTAATCTATTAGAAATAAAATGTCTTATCAATGATATGGACTATGAAAGCATTTAATCTATTAGAAATAAAATGATTTATCGAATGATAAGATCTATGGACATGGTCTACACCCCAAAAATCTTTAATATGAACAATATCTGAATTTTCAAAAAAGTCCTTTAGAGAATTACCATTGATACCAAAAGTAAATATTACTCTATATTAGACAATTTCTCTATTGTGAAAAAGTCAAAACTCAGATGCATAAATGTATAAAATGGGGGTCAATCAAAACAAATTATTATCAATCAAAACAAAGTAAAAATATATAAGGTTTCTCCTATAAACACTCCACTCAATAATAGGGTAGTTTTTCTAACAACTAATATTCTCACAAATCTCTCATATCACTAAACTAAGAAGTTGTTCTAACAACATATATTCTCTCTTCTTTACTATTTCTCCTTGATAATCTGTACATGAGTTTTATTAACAACTCACTCTCATATATAATAATATTTATCCCAAATATGTTTTTTTGCATAATGTTCACACTAAATATTTCTAACAATTTTGCTACCAATTTAGAATGAAACATGAGAAGAAACATCTAGAATGAAACACTAGGTAATAAGTAAAACAATATTGTTCATTAAAATAATTTTAAAATATTGCATGGTTTAAAACTATTTTAATTGTTGAATAATAATAATCCACTGATAATTATGAAAATCCCATCAATGCCTTTAAGCTATTGATTCCTCCATGCTCTAAAATAATAAGGATCATCAATGACTTCAGAACAAACACATACCCCTTACATAACGACTCAAAACCCAATTGAAGCTTTAGATATAATTCACCTACAAAATAACTCATTTCAAATCATATAGTTTTCTTATTTTCACAATCCTTTAAGCCATTATCTTATTCAACATAATTTGAACTTGTTTTTTGTGAGGAAATTATCTAATAAAATTCATAATTAAATCAGATATATAATGATATGATTTTAGTTAAGAATCCAAATTTGTTGAATGACCATAATATATTTTTCCTTATTTTATGCATGTGATTTTTAACAAAGAACAATCTGTCACTCACAAAATACCAACAAGCAAATAAGTACCTACATAAAAAAATTATATCAATTTGTCCTATTCTATAAAAAAATTCACTGCAAGATACCATTGATATCTTTTTTAGATAAATCATACATAGATATTTCATGTTCTTTTATGTACATGCATAATGATTTCATTAGACTAGATGAATGTAGAAAAACTTTGATGGGAAGCTTATTAAATGTGCTGGTGTATGAAATATTTTTAATTCCACATCACATTGATCATAGAATCCAAACTTACATCAAACTCAAATGGTAAAATTCAATTAAACTTAAACCTAATTAGACAAGATTATAATGCAAGACTCTCTAGACCATCATAATCATCACCAATTTGTATGAGGGAAGATTGATCTCTATAAATCTTAATAGGAAACTCAAATTTTGTTACATGATAACCTAGTATCAAATCCTTTGGAAACTAATCATAAGTATGTATGGAGTCAAAAACAATAATTTTTAAAACCAAAACTTAACATGTGCTTGGAATATGTTTGGATCTTTAGTTGAAACTAATGAATTGAGAAAAATAACAACTATAGGAAGGTTAATCCTAATACCCCTTGTATTCTCTACACTGAGATCATAGATTTTATGAAGAAAATCATCTATATTTTTTCCTTGAGACATTGAAAAAAGATAGTAACATATATTGTCTCTAATGAATGTTCAATATCTTTCTCGTATATAGATGCATTTTAAGATTTTGAATATAAGCAAGTGGATTTTGTATCTTCATTTAGAATTTTTTTTTTCATATTTAGATGGAGAATAATCTCATCCAAAAAAGAATGGAAAATGATATAATTAAATATGAAACTTCAGTTTAACATGAAAATGGAATATCCAGCTTCAAAACCCACCCTTCCTTACATTTAACTAAGCCAAAAAGTATATCTCTTTTTTATGAATTATTCATTACTATATTTAACCGACTATTAAAATTAGAAAATAATTCAATGTGTAAATTTCAAAAAAAATATAAAGATATAGGTTAATTCTTATGTGCCTTAAGTAAAAAAAATATTACTTGATAGAAAGGGAGCACATTCCTCTAATTCAACAATAATGAAAATGTAAAAAGTGATCATCACAAAATAACCCTAAAGTTATCATGAGATAGGATTTGAAAGATACCATGTAAATAACATCAAAAAATACTGTGGACATAAACTTGAAAAGAGTGTAATATTAATAAAATCCAGGATCAACACTCTAAAATTGATATGCTAAGAATAAGTGATTTTAATTTGTATAATATCATGAAATTTTAATGCCAAGTTTATAATAAAAATATGAAGGAAGAAATATTTTCCCTCATAAAAATATGAAGGAAGAAATATTTTCCCTCATAAATTTCTATGTCCCCAAGCTTATGGGAAAAAGGATAATAACTGAGATCATATCCTTTAGATTATATAAAAATATAAACATAGCAAGTGTATTGTGAGAGGATAATTCAATGCTAGTGTTGATATTAAGGGAAAAAAAGGTGGACACATTAATTTTGTTAGAGAAAATAATTTCATTAGATCATTGAACACATTGATCTATGGGATGTGAAATATATAAAGGGTTAGATTACTTGGAATAAAAAAATGTAATGGTAAGATATTATTGTGCAAAGGTTTGATTTATTCCTAACTTCTAAAAATTGATGGGATCAAAATAAATTTATGAAAAATGGAAGTTCTATAGATAGTATATTAGGCCATTGGCCCATCACCTTTAAAGATGAAGGATAATCTTAAACCTAAGAAAATATACTTCAATTTTGAAATTATGTGGTTAGAACACCTTAAGTTCAAGGATATGATATAAGAGGAGTGGGAGAAGCTTAGATATACACTTGGAACCAATATGTTTATTCTCACTTGAAAACTTGGAAATCTAAAAAGTAAGCTAAATTTTTTGAATAAGGAAGCTTTCAAAAACATTTTAAAGTAGGAGGAGATAGAATTAGTTGTGTACCATATTCATACAATAATAATGAAGGAGGGAATTTTATATCATCTAAGTTAAGAGAAACAAGGCTTTGTAGATTTGTTAGATGGCATCTACAAGAAAGAATAAATCTTATGTGTTGGAGGTACAATCACTGAGAGAGGGTGAATTAGTGATGCAAGATATTTCAAACTTTAATTGTAATCATTTCAAACTCTTAATCAATGATCAAAAGCATTCATGAAGTATATAAGATGTTCATAATAATGAATAAGAAATATGATGCAATATCACACACATAACACAAGATCTACATGGGAAACCCTCTTGGGGAATAAAACCCACTCTCAAGCCTACAAACACATGGACTAATTGTCCTATAAGATGATCACAAACATGAGACCTTTTAGTGAAGCACCTACTTCACAAGGAACACCCACCCCTAAGTATGAACAAGTACCCACTTGTTCTAGATGTTGATCACCCACACAACACCTTATGAAATCAATAACTCCAAAACTATGATTACCTTTAAATCTGATGGAGAAATAATGTATAACACCTCTATTTCAAATATTTGTACATACTTGTTACCTTTTGAGTTTCCCTTATTCAATTTTTCATGAAAATTCCCTAAGTAATAGTCGGCTTACCATTTTCCCTTATTTGGTCATATCTTTGTTTCTTAAGTCAACTCTTTATTCTTAAAGTTTACCCACTTATCATCTTTTGTGTGTGAAATTTCTAAAGAATTAAACCTTTAAACTTGAACCATTCTCAAATTTTAAGAGTTCAATGGTTCAATGGGTTCAATGATTCAATGTTTCTCAAAGCAAACTGTTTGTCCCTTTGTGTATTTCAATTATGTCTTTGAACCTTCTGGTTGAACTTGAACCCTTTTTCAAGGTTCAAGAGTTCAACAGTCCACCATTTTAAAATTCAAAGTTTCTTGAAAAGTCATGTGATAATTGGTCAGTTCATGTAGTCCATCTCGTATCTTTGAACCTTCAAGTTGAACCACATTCCAAAAGTTCAATGGTTCAAGGGTTCAGTGACTATACTCTCATCTCACCCTGAGGCTTTCTCTAAGTCAAAATTAGTGGGAGATTTAGAGGAGAATATATCTAAAACTCACTATGAATTTTAAAGTTTTAACTTTTATAAGGTTATGGATAATCGTTATTCATCAAGGTGCATGTGAAGAATGCTTTCCATTAATGCATATGTCAGAGTTCATGTCTTATCAAGCATTTTTAGCATGCATTATTTTAGTTAATGATTAGCTTAATGTCTTTATCAAGAGAGAAAAATCCAAATTTAGTGAATAAACACACTGGGTGATGAAAACAGGGAACGACACAGGTGGTATAAGATTTTTATTTCCCAAATTCATAGTGATTTTAGATACATTTAAGGTGAGTTATACTCTTACTATAAGTTGTTTCCATTACTTGGTTGGAAAGAAGAATCTTTTTGAGTTTCTGGCATTGTTTAATAAGTTCAAAACATTTTTTTTTCATTATATCCTCCAACATGTAGCTATGAAATATGCATGTCTTGGTTACAAGCATGGTTCTGGTCTCATCTATTTTCTTCCTAAATTTGGGGACACCTCTCTGGTTCAATATGACTTAGAAGATTTTCAAGAGAGGGCTAGAAATCTTGTGCCAACTCCTATGATGGATAAGATAGTAGAAAGTGGTTTGGTCAAAGTTGCATCCTTTCCCATGGTTTTACATGAATAGATTTGAACCCCAAAATAGGTTCATCAAAACTACATATGGTAATGTTTTAATTCATATTAATATATAAAACTTAATGTCTATGATGAGAATTCTACCCAAGGAACCATATTCTAACCTTAATATTACTTCTTCCTATGGTCATTTTTCACTAAAGAAAGCATATTACAAGAGCGTGATCATAAGGAATTGGTTATTGAAATTCCAAAAAGGGGGTTTAAGACTACCCAGACCATTGACAAGAAATCACATGATTTTGGAAGTAAAAGATATTGTGGTGTTAATACACAGGCTAAAAGGTAAAGCTCAGGCATATTATTGGGAAGACTGGATGTACTTTTTCATATAGGTAATCCTCTAATGAGAACAATATTTTGATTGGGAGGAAATTATAGTTGAATGTTTGCATCTGGGTCTAAGTAATTGTTTTGGGAATAAAGATTTTTATATGTCTTTATACCTCTTCTATTGCCTAGCATCTACAAGACAATGGGTAGAGATACCTCATGTGCCCTTAGTTGAGGACAACAAAATTTATGACTATTATTCAAAATTATAGATGCATAATTACTATAAGAATTACAAGAGGGTTAATGATGTTTTTACTAGGAGAATGACATATGAATTAGAAAACAACATCAATTAGAGGATGTCTAATGAAGATATACAGCTGATCAACATTTATGGTAGTTTCTTTATTTAGTTTTCTAAGTTCACTTATATCAGAGTTAGGGGTTTTGACGATGAACCTTTGAAGTTACCTAGGTATGTTTTTGACTAGTTTGTGTTGATAGAAGTCTGCAAACAATTAGCACATGTGGATAAAAAATTCCAACGAAAAAGGAATCTAGTATATCTTTTCCCATTGAAATTAGATTTTATTCATGCTAGTCAGTATCTGATGCTTTGAATTTAGAAGTGGATCTTAAAAAAATCAATTTTTAGTACTTCACTACCAGATCCTAATTTGACAACAAAGGCTTTGCTAGGGATAACTTGGATTTTGGAATAGGGTTTTCACATATCCCTTAAATAGAGGATTATTGGGAAGATTGTTCAGATAAATTTGAGGTAAAAAGGAGGCTTTGGTGTAGGTTCTCCTTGGAGAAATTACTCACCCTCAATTTAAATATGAATATTTATGGAATAGTTGACAATGAAGAACAGCTGATTGGTCCTCAATTTGAAAAAATAAAACAATTACCTATCCCAAAAATTGATTATGATAAAGATGAAGAGGATCAAATTGAGGTAAAAACTCTCTCAGTAATAAAGAGAAGTGAGAAATGGTTGAGGGAATGTAGGCTAGAAGAATTTTAAGATAAAGGTTCCCTACAATGTGCATCAATGGTTGAATCACCATCCCCAATAAGCTCTTCTAATCAGCTTATTACTATATGTGATGTAGGTATTTCCAAACCTAGAACTAGAAGGGGTCCTATCATCAGAGAATCCAAGAAATCCCTCACAACTATTCTACCCCCTCGTGCCACCAGATCAAAAACTAAAAGCAAGAGGAAGAAGTAGATTTCTAAGAGAATAGTTATAGACTTGAATTTTGAAGAAGATTTAGGAGAAGTAACAGGTAATAAAGAGTTTGATTCACTAATGGTAGAGGAGGTTAGTGAAAAATAATAGATAGAGGTTGCTTTAGAGTTTACTGACCTGATGATGATTTTAGATGTGCCTTCTAATTAGTTAAAACCAATAAAGATGTCCCAACCTCTATACCCCAATGGCTAGAAAGTTTGATCAGTGACAAAAGAAAAATAGTCTCATTTTCATTGCCATTGGAGGACATGGTTAACAAGTGCCTAGGGAAGACTCCTAAATCGCAGAAGGTAAAAACAACATCTAGGCTAGACGTCAACCCTAACATAGGAAACTAGAGTGTATAAATAGCCCAGCCATAACTAATGAGGAAGTTCAAGATCCTATAGTTCAAGATTTTACAATTGAAAAGATAGATCTTGGGACTACATCACGTGCCACAGATGTGTATCACCTTGAAGCATCCACCAAAAGGATAGTTAGTCGAACCTAGAAAGATGAGAAAGATAAAAGGGAGTTGAAATAGACTTTGTGGTTAATGGCATAGTACATCAATGCCATTAATAACCCAAATCCACAACCTATTATCTAACTACCACTATCTTTTGATCCAAAATTGCTAGTCAATCAAAAAATGATGAACCATATACACAAAAACAAAATGGTTTCCAAGGTATTTGATGATTGTTTTAGTGGTATCATCTAGAAAGGTACAAAATACATTCATGAACTAAAGAATATATATGATCAAACTATAGCTACCATTAAAGACTTGAAAACACAAAATGCTTTATGGATAAAAGATGAAGGTAAATGGATGAATGTGATGGATCAAATTGATGAAGTACAAAAGTATGGGATCGTAAAAGTTGTATCAAAAAAGAATTTGATAGGTCTTAATGATGATATGTTTTATGTAAGTAGGAAAAACATCGAATGGAGGAATTCAGTATCACGATAAGGGAAAATTGAACTCACAAAAATGATCAAATAAATAACTGAATTCACTCAATTATAACAACATGATCTATAGTGTATTTATGTAAAATACATAAAGGATGATGGAGAACTAGAAAAGGATGTCGATAATATGATTTAATATTTTAGGGAAAAGATCAACTTCGTTAAAAAAGTGACAACGTACTAACCAAAAATTTCTCTCAAATTTCAAAGGTGGAGTTACTTTTTTATCTTTGCATCGACATACTCCTAGAGCACGTGGAGGAGATGGGAAATTTTCAAAGGGAGAAAGACGTCTAGAAGGCAAGGGTAAAACACATTGGTATTCCTAATTTCTCAAAAATATAAGAATTTGTTACAACATCTCAGGAGTGGAAAGCGTAACTTATCTCTTCGGTTGAGCAAAACAAGTCTGAAGATTCTAATCCATCTGCCCAATCTTAATCTTACTTGCATAATATTTTATTCAATTAGTATTCTATTTAAAACTTAGTTTTTAAATTAGTTTGTAAGAACTAAATTCTATATGGGTCAGAGTTACTTTAACTCTAGGTTTAGTTTAAAATATCAGATAATTAGGGCAACTATGTGTGTGTGTGTGTGTGTGTGTGTGTGTGTGTGTGTGTGTGTGTGTGTGTGTGTGTGTGTGTGTGTGTGTGTGTGTTTAGTGGTTGAAACAAAGAGAGGGAAGATAAAAAGAAACAAAAAAAAAGTTTTAGAGCTGAAGATTACCTATTTTATAACACACACACACACACACACACACACACACACACACACACACACACACACACACACACACACACACACACACACACACACACACATATATATGATGTTGTCTAAAATATTTTTCATCTGTGAATGAAAAGGAGAAACAATTACTGCATACTTAGATCTATGCATTTGAGTATCTGAAATTGGATTTTCTATGTGAGATCTTCTTTCATATGGTAATTGCCCTTTTATTGGACAACTCATTGTATGTGTTTTATTGTTTATTGGTTTAGTAATTTACATGTTTATATCTAGTTATTATTGAATATGGAATCTGTGTATTCTATTACCAAATGATGTTATAAAATCTCACATTAATAGCATGATGATGTATGGATGTTAGTTTGCCTTTAAGCACTTTCTGGTTAAAAGTGTATCTGAATATTTAGAATAATTTAGATTCATTGAAGATCTTAAAAAGAGCTTACCTTAATTCAGAGGGGAACTGTTCTTGATAGTTCACCCATTTATTGATTAACTTATTTGTTCTTGAAATAAAAGGGTATAGAGCTAGAAGAAATTAGGAAAAATCTATTAGCCAATAGTTTTTGGCGACTCCACTGGGGAATGAAATTGAAATATTTGTTGAAGGATTAGTCACCTTAATATGAAGCAACAATGGTGCTTCCACATGAAAATATAATTCCTATCTTATAACCTAATCATAGTTTCCAAGATGAGTAGGAAGATATAATTGGTCAATTAAATACTCTTACTTGGTGTATTCATCAAAATATTAATGATTATAGGAGGGCAAGTAAAGTATTATAAAAATAATAAGAATTGGATAATAATTTTAGATTGATGTTGCTTAGGCAAAGGAAGAGATAAGCAGAAAATGTAGCAAGAAATTGAGCCCCTAAAGTATGAAGAGATCAAGAATAGCCTAGAAACCAATAACTGCCTATCCAATCATAAAATTATAAGCTAGATTCTAGAAGGTACATAAGATCTTTGAGAAGAGAGGAAGTTAAGGATCCTAATTTTTAAACATTGTAAAGCCTAAATTTTCTTTATATTCCTACCCATGTTAGAAAAGATAGAAATAGACCTCCTAGCCCTCCTAAACCCTCTACATCCTCTATCTGTCAAGCCTTAACTCTTTCTAGTACTATATTTCCTTCTACCATAAGTTTTCTTCCAATGGCCCAACCTTGGGGAGCAGCGATAGGACCTCTAAATTTAGGGGCCAACCTAAATCCTTTACCTAAAAATACAAGGGAAAATTTACCCAAATTTAATGGAAATGGAAGACAATCACCAGAGGAGCATCTAAGTGCCTTTGTAGCAGCATGTGGTGTGTTAGGTGTGCAACATCAAGATGTAGCCATAAGGATTTTTTTTCAAACTCTAATCGATACTGTAGAAAAATAGTTTTATCATCTAACTGATTCTTCAATCACAAACTAGAATGATATGAAAACTACATTTGAAAATAGGTTCAAAAGTGTAGAAGATGAACATTCACTTCTTGCTCAATTGACTTAGCTCAAGGAGATACATGAACCCATGAGGGAATTTATAGCCAAATTCAATAAAATTGTGCACAAGATCTCTACTGCTAAAAGGCCAACTGTTAAGAATCAAAAAAGTTTCTTTATTAATTCTACGCCTCTTGATATAAGTTTTCATCTCAGAAGAGGTGCAATTATTGATTAAGTAGCCACACAAACCTTATAAGTTGGGTTAGAGGATGATATTATTATGGCTAGAAAATGGAAGAAAGAAATCTAAGTACTTAATGCTCATCCTCATCCTCTATAGATCCTATGGTTTAAATACTAGTCAATGATATGATTTCCTTAAAAAGATAATTACCTAAAGCTGGTACTTCATTCCAACAACTATATCAATATATTGGCAAGATAAATTTTAATCAACAGGCAAATGCTAGTAGGACATTACCACTTACATTAGCATAACCAAAGTTGACTATTGAATTTCCTCTTGGAAGAGGTAACATGTGTGCCTTTCATTTGACTACTGATCATGACAAAAATTATTGTCTAGAGATGCTTAGATATGCTCAAATGGTTGCTACTCAAGATGTGTTGGGGGAGATTACTAAATAATAAAAGAACTTTGATAAACATGGTGACTCTAAAATACACTTCCTAGAATATGAATCAGATTCAAAAAGAGGAGGTGAAATATTAGTTACTCTTGAAGATCCTTCATATGTTGTCCTCACCAGAAGTCAGAAGAATCTAAGATTTTCTAATACTCAAGATGTGCCTGTTAAAGGTAAGGAACCTTTTACTAGAACCTTTGATGCTAATCAAAAGACCCAAGAAAATAAATTATTACATGGAAATGATTGCGAGACTTATTTTGATATTTTAGAATTTTGTAAGTCTGCAAAGATTCAAATATCCCCTACTGAATACCTCAAGTTGAAACCCAAAGAACTTGATAAATTGGTTAAATATGTCAAAAATGGCCCTACACAAGTTGAACCTGAGAGTCAATTAAATGTTAATACTGAGTCTCCCATTGCCGAGTTATTTGCTTCTCCACCTGAATCACCCACACATACTCCTAGAATGACCCTAAATTCATCTTATATACTTTTTATATGGCTAATAAGAAACCCAACCTATTTTATGTTGATTTATTCATAAATGGTCATAAACATAGCAATTGTATCATAAACTCATGTGCTTCTGATAATATAATGCTTTTTTTTGTAACCAAATCCCTAAGCTTATCCCTTATAAAAAAATTTGGTAGGTGTTACTCCATGGATGACAAATAGATTTATTTTCTCACACAAATTAAAGATGTATGAGTTACTCTTGTAGCCTATCCTAATAAAAAGGTGAAGTTAACTATCTTGGTAGTGGATATTCCTACTAGTTATGGGATGTTGTTGAGTAGGACTTTTTGCAAAAATTTAGGTAGGTAGATTAAATTGGATTGGTCAGAAGCTACAATTATAGTTGGAAAGAAAAAATTTAAGCTAGAACCTAAACCTAAATATAAGTTTACTGTATACCTTTCTGATGATCCCAAGTCTCAGATTTTATTTGAAGAATGTAAATTTGGTAACTATTTTCTCCCCTCTAAAAACTTGAAGGAAGAATTTGTCCCAAAGTCTATTCATTCAAATGATCTATGGACCATGGAATTCGATGGAAGTTGTGCTATCACTGGTTCAGGAGTAGGGGTTGTGTTGATCTCACCTGAAGGTGAAAAAATTTCTTACTCTTTCAAGCTAGAATTTAAAAACACTAGTAACACTGCAGAATATGAGGTTTTATTGCTTGGGTTAATTGAAGATAAAGGAAAGGGTGTAAATATGCTCAAAGCAAGAGGAGATGCTGAATTAATTGTTAAACAAGTGAGAGGAATTTTTTTAGTTAAAAATGAAAGATTGAGACATTACAAAAATAGAGTTTGGGATGAGATAGAATATTTTGATGCCTTTTCTATTAAAGCAATTCCTAGATACCAAAATATGTAGGTAGATTCTCTAGCAGTATTAGCTTCTCTTCTTCCCCCACACCCTTATTTCAAAAGGGATTCATATAGAATAGAAATAGTATATCATCTTAATGTCTTGGATAATGCTGAAAATTAGCAAGTTTTTAAGAATGATAAGTAGATCAAAAAATTCTTGGAGAATGCTGAGATGTTCCTGGGGACTTATTTTGAAGGTTATAAAGCAGAATGTAAATAATTTAGTCCTAATTTAAGGATAAATTCAAAATATTATGTAATACATTTAAAGGGAAAAAAAATACCTAAAGGATTGGTCTCTCTAGAACATTTGTTCACTCGACAAGATGAATATATAAAAGGCAAGCTTGTTCAAGATTCTGGTAAATGGGGGGACTATGAGAAAATAAACATTGGAAGTGAAATTGATCCTAAGTGGATTTCTATTGGTAGATTTTGTTCATTAGAGGAGAGAAACAAATTGACTAATATGTTGATCAAGTATAAGGATGTCTTTGCTTGGTGTTATGATGACCTCAAGGATTTTAGGTGTGGGTAATTTCAGCATCATATTCCTTTGAAAATAAATGCAACCCCATTCAGGTAGAAGCTAACAAATGAATAAGATCTATGGTTCCTAGATGTGGCACACTATCTTACTTATGGAGACTATCCCATTCACTTATCCTCAAAGGAGAAAAGGAATATAAAGTTAAAAGTTTAAAAATATGTCATTTAGGGTGATGTTTTATACAAGAAGGGACTAGATGGAACTTTTCTAAGATGTGTGGATAAGGAATAACAACATAAGCTTTCAAAAGATTTTCACAATGAAGCCTGCAGTGGACATTTCTCCTCTTTAGTCATAGCCTTCAAAATCCTTATAAATTATTATTATTGGCTAGGTATGTTGAAGGATGCATATATATGGGTAACCAACTGTGAAAAATATAAAATGTTTTCAAGAAGGCCACAACTTGTAGTATTGCTTTTGAGGCCTGTTGTTATATAAGAACCTCTCAAACATGGAGTTTGGACTTTATTGGGCCTCTTTCACATCCTTCAAGTGCCAAACATACTCATATTTTAATGGAAATAGACTAGTTTACAAAATGGGTTGAAGTAGTCCCTATGAAGAGAACCACGTCAGAAGTGGTGTGTAATTTTCTCAAAGAAAATATACTGGTACATTTTAGTGTCCCTAAAAAACTTATAGCAGATAATGCCACTAGATTTTCCTTAATTAAACTTCTTTTTACTATGAGCATAGTATATCTCTATCTCGCTCATCAAATTACTACCCTCAAGGGAATGGACAAGCTGAGTCTAGTAATAAAAATCTGATAACTATCATGAATAAATTGGTGAGTGAAAATCCCAAAGATTGGCATAAAAGATTATATGAAGCACTCTAGGTTGACAGGGTAACCCCAAAAAGAGTAATAGGAATGGCACCTTTTGAGCTAATTTATGGGATAGGATCTCAGTTATCATTACCTCTGGAATTATTTGTAGCCAAATTACAAAATGTAATTGAAGATCATACTTTCAAGATTCCTTAGAGAAAAGAGTTATGTACTTAACTAAGATTGAGGAGGAAAGGAATGACTTGGTTGATCAAATTACTGCTCACCAAGCCAGGGTCAAGAAGATTTTTGATCAAAAAACTAAACCTAGAAAGTTTATACAGGGAGACAAAGTACTACTGTGGGATAGGAGGAGAGAACCTAAAGGGGCACATGGCAAATTTGATTCATGTTGGAACGGAGCTTTCAAAATTCATCAAGTAATGGGTCCTAATTATTTTAAATTAGAATATCTAGATGGAGCTATTTTACCCCTGTCCTATAATGGATAGGATTTTAAGTTGTATCGACTCTGAAATAGGCGTCCCTTATTTTTTACGTAGTCTTTCCTTTGTTGTCATGTGTTGTGTTTTCCTTTCCTAGTTTTAGTTTATCTTGCTTATTTTCTTCTGTCTCTATGTTTTAGTTTATGCGTAACTAGAGTTTCTAAGTTCTCTACATTTTGCCATAAAATATAGTCCCTAGTCAGAGCCAATGTTATCTTTTGAGTCACCCTTATTCAAATTTTTGTGAAATTTCCCTAAGTAATAGTTGGCTTACCATTTTCCATTATTTGGTCATATATTTGTTTCTTAAGTCAGCTATTTATTCTTAAATTTTACCTACTTATCATCTTTTAAGTGTTAAATTTCTAAAAAATTAAACTTTTGAACTTGAACCATTCTCAAAGTTCAAGAGTTCAATGGTTCAATGGGTTCAATGATTCAATGTTTCTCAAAGCAAACTATTTGTCCCTTTGTGTATTTCAATTATGTCTTTGAACCTTTTAGTTGAAATTGAACCCTTTTTCAAGTTCAAGAGTTTAAGAGTTCAATAGTCCACCATTTCAAAATTCAAAGTTTCTTGAAAAGTCATGTGACTATTAGTCGGTTTGTGTAGTCCATCTCATATCTTTGAACCTTCAAGTTGAACCACATTCCAAAAGTTCAATGGTTTAAGGGTTCAGTGACTATACTCTCATCTCACCCTGAGACTTTCTATAAGTCAAAATTAGTGAGAGATTTAGAGGAGAATATATCCAAAACTCATTATGAAGCAGAAAGTTTTAACTTTTACAAGGTTATGGATAATCATTATTCATCAAGGTCGCACATGAAGAATGCTTGGCATTAATGTATATGTTAGATTTCATGTTTTTTCAAGCATTTTTAGCATGTATTTTTTGGTTAATGATTATCTGACCTAGTTAATGTCTTTATCAAGAGAGAAAAAGCCAAATTTAGCAAATAAACACACTGGGTGATGCAAATAGGGAATGGCACAGGTGGTATAAGATTTTTTTTCCCAAATTAACTATTATTTTAGATACATTTAAGGTGAGTTATACTCTTACAATAAGCTATTTCCATTGCTTAGTTGGAAAGAAGAATCCTTTTGAGTTTTTGGCATTGTTTAAGAAGTTCAAAATATTTATTTTTCATTATATCGTCTAACTTGTAGCTATGAAATATACATTTCTTGGTTATGAGCATGGTTCTGGTCTCATTTGTTCTCTTCCTAAATTTGGGGAGATCTCTCTGGTTCAATATGACTTAGAAGATGTTAGGGAGAGGGCTAGAAATCCTATGGCAACTTCTATGATGGAGAAGATAGTAAAAAGTGGTTTGGTCAAAGTTGTGGCCTTTCCCATGGCTGTACAGTGCCCTAAATTAGTTTTAGAGTGCATGAATAGATATGAACCCCAAAATAGGTGTATCAAAACTATAGATGGTAATGTTTTACTTCATATCAATAGATAAACCTTAATGTCTATGATGAGAATTCTACTCAAGGAACCATATTTTGACCTCAATATTAATTCTTCTTATGGTCATTTTTCACTAAAGAAATAATATTACAAGAGTGTGATCGCAAGCAATTGGTTATTGAAATTCTAAAAAGGGGGTTCAAGACTACCCAGACCATTGACAAGGAATCACATGATTTTGAAAGTAAAAGATATTATGGTGTTACTACACAGGCTAAAGGGTAATGCTCAAGCATATTATTGGGAAGACTAGATGTACTTTTTCATACAGGTAATCCTCTAAGGAGAGTAATATTTGGACTAGGCAAAAATTGTAGTTGAATGTTTGCATTTGGGTCTAAGTAATTTTTTGGGGAATAAAGATTTTTATATGTCTTTGTACCTCTTCAATTGCTTGACATCTATAAAATAATGGGTAGGGCTACTTCATGCACCCTTAGTTGAGGATAGAAAAATTTATGACTATTATTCACAATTACATATGCATAATTGCTATGAGAATTACAAGAGGGTTAATGATGTTTTTACTAGGAGAATGACTTATGAATTAGTAAACAACATTAATAAGAGGATGTATGATGAAGATATGTAGTTGATCAACATTTATGGTGGTTTATTTATTCATCTTTCCAAGTTTACTTATATCAGAGTTGGGGGTTTTGATGGTTAACCTTTGAAGTCACCCAGGTATGTTTTTGACTAGTTTGTGTTTATAGAAGTCTGTAAACAATTAACACATGTGGATAAAAAATTCCCAATGAAAAAGGAATTTGGTATATCTTTTCCCATTGAACTTGGACATTATTCATACTAGTCAGTATCTGCTTTGAATTTAGAAGTGGATCTTAAAAAATTCAATTTTTAGTACTTCACTTTTAAATCCCAATTTGACAGCAAAGGCTTTGCTAGGGATAACTTCGATTTTGGACAAGGTTTTCACATATCCCTCAAATAGAGGATTATTGGGAAGATTATTCAGATGAATTTGAGGTTAGAAAGAGACTTTAGTGTAGGTTCTCCTTGGGGAAAATAGTCACCCTCAATTTAAATATGAACATTTTTGGAATTGTTGACAATGAAGAATAGTTGATTGATCCTCAATTTGAAAAAATAAAACAATTACCTATCCCAAAAATTGATTGGGATAAAGATGAAGAGGATCGAATTAAGGTCAAAAATCTCCCAGTAATAAAGAGAAATGAGAAATGGTTGAGAGAATGTAGGCTAGAAGAAGTTCAATATAAAGGTTCCTTGTAATGTGCTTCAATGGTTGAATCACCATCCTCAATAAGCTCTTCTAATCAAATTATTTTTATCTATGATGTAGGTAATTCCAATCCTAAAACTAGAAGGGTTCCTATCATCATATAATCCAAGAAATTCCTCACAACTATTCTACCCCCTCATGCCACCAGATCAAAAATTGAAAGCAAGAGGAAGACACATATTTTTGCGAGAATAATTGTAGACTTGAATTCTGAAGAAGATTTAGGAGAAGAAATAGGTGATAAAGAGTCTAATTCACCAATGGAAGAGGAGGTTAGTGCAAAAAAATAGACAAAGGTTTCTTTATATTTTGTTGACCTGATGATGATTTCAAATGTGTCGTTTGATCAGTTAAATCTTGGTAAAGAAGTCCTGGCCTCTACACCCAAATGGATGGAAAGTTTGATCAGTGACAAAAGAAAAATAGTCCCATTTTCATTGCCATTGGAGGAAATGGCTAGCAAGTGCCTAGGGAAGACTCCTAAATTTAAGAAGCTAAAAACAACATCCAGGGTAGATGTCGAACCTAACACAAGAAACTAGAGTGTAGAACTAGCCCAGCTAATAACTAATGAGGAAGTTCAAGATCCTATAGTTTAGGATTTTACAATTGAAAAGATAGATCTTGGGACTGCATCACGTACCATAGATGTGCATCACCTTGAAGCATCCACCAAAAGGATAGTTACCCAAACTTGGAAAGATGAGAAAGATAAAAGGGAGTTGAAATTGACCTTGTGGTCAATGGCAGAGTACATCGATGCTATTTATAACCCAAATCCACAACCTATTACCCAATTACCCCTATATTTGATCCAAAATCACTAGTGAATCAAAATATGTTGGACCATATACATAAAAACAAAATGGTTGCTAGGGTATTTGATGATTGGTTGGATGGCATCATCCAGAAAGGTACGAAATACATTCATGAACTAAAGAATATATATGATCAAACCATAGCTACCATCAAAGACTTGAAAACATAGAATTCTTCATGGATAAAAGATGAAGGTAAATGGATAAATGTGATGAATCAAATTGATGAAGTACAAAAGTATGGGATAGAAAAAAAATTATCAAAAAAGAATTTGACAGGTCTAAATGAGAGAAAAACATTGAATGGAGGAATTCAATATCATGATAAGGGTTAATTGAACTCACAAAAATTATCAAATAAATAACTGAATTCACTCAATCATTACAACATGATCTACAATGGATTGATGTAAAATACATAGAGGATGATGAAGAACCAGAAAGTGATGTTGATACTATGATTTAATCCTTTAGGGAAAATATCAACTTTGTTAAAGAAAGTGACAACTTATTAACCAAAAAATTCTCTCAAATTTCAAAAGTAGATTCACTTCTTTATCTCTGCATCGACACACTCCCAGAGCATGTGGAGAAGCTAGGGAAATTTTGAAGGGAGAAAGATGTCTGGAAGGCAAGGGTAAAACACATCGATATTCCTAATTTCTTGAAAATCTAGGAATTTTTTACAACATCTCAGGAGTGGAAAGCATAACTTATCTCTTCAGCTGAGCAAAAAAAATATAGAGATTCTAATCCATCTCCCTAGTCTTAATCTTACTTGCATAATCTTTTATTCAGTTATTCAATTGGTATTCTATTTAAAACTTAGTTTTTAAATGAGTTTATAAAAACTAAATTATGTATGGGTTAGAGTTACTTTAACTCTAGGTTTAGTTTAAAATATCATATAATTAGGGCAAACGTGTGTGTGTGTGTGTTTAGTGGTTGAAATGGAGAGAGGGAAGAAAAAAGAAACAAAAGAAAGTTTTAGAGCTGAAGATTACCTATTTTACAATATATACACACACACACACACACACACACACACACACACACACATATATATACATATATATATATATATATACATATATATATATATATATATATATGTATACACATATATATATATACATACATACATATATATGCATATGCATATATATATATACACATACATATATATATATATATATACATACATACATACATACATACATACATATACATATATATATATATATATATATATAATGTTTGTCTGAAATGTTTTTCATCTATGAATGAAAAGGAGAAAAAAATACTGCATACTTAGATCTATGCATTTGAGTATTTGAAATTAGATTTTCTATGCGAGATCTTCTTTCATATGCTAATTGACCTTTTATTAGACAACTCATTGTATGTATTTTATTGTTTATTGGTTCATCAATTTACATGTTATATCTAGTTATTATTGAAGATGGAATCTGTGTATTCTATTACCAAATGATGTTATAAATTCTCTCATTCATAACATGATGATATACAGATGTTAGTTTGCCTTTAAGCACTCTTTGGTTAAAAGTGTATCTGAATATTTAGAATAATTCAAATTCATTAAAGATCTTAAAGGGAGCTATACCTTAATTTAGAGGGGAACTATTCTTGATATTTCACCAATTTGTTGATTAAATTATTTGTTCTTGAAAGAAAAGGGTATAGAGTTAGAAGAAATTAGGACAAATATGTTAGCCAACAATACTAAAACTTGATCATATAAGTAATGAATCTAAAACACCCATTTTGGATAACTTTAGGGTTCTTTTCTCATCTTTAATATGCTATGTACTTTATTCCATCCATTAAGTACACTCCCTCTAATCTCTTTCCTTTGTCTCTATCTTCTTTTCTCTCAACTCATCCACATCAAGTCTAGAAATCATTGTCTTGGTCTCCACTCTTTATAGAGTATTCATGAATATCAACTTCTAGGTTAGCTATAATACTTATCTTAACCCTTAAGAATGATATCATGCTAACACATATCTCAATGCCAATCTCATAGGTCAGCCATAGCATCCATGGGTCACACTTAAGTAGCTACACCTTTCAATTAAGCATTAGTAGCCCTTATAGGTCTCATGGAGACCTATTACCCCTTTATCACTTCATTAATAAAATTAAGAACATAATATCACTCTAAAATACTTGGGTCCATGTCATATGATCTCTAATACATCTTTAGGTGATTACTCCCCCCAAAACACTCTTTCACTAAAGCACAATTTACTCAAATAGTATCCTTGTACATAGTAGCACCATGAATGAATAAATAGTCAAATTTAAAGCTTAATGTCTACACATTTACAAACATTCAGATCTTTTAATAAACTCTTATGGAAGCACCATGAATGCCTCTTCAACTTTTCTTTTTACATCACCATGAAATTCATCTTAGATCAAAAGATATATCTCAAAAACTATAGATTGGTTTTCTTCTACAAATTTTTTTATATAAATTCCAATGGTCTCTATGTAAATGCTAAACATCAAACACTTTGTCATCATCTCATGTCTAATGGTAACATTGAATAAATACACTCTATTGATCTCCTTAGGAGTAACTTGGTCTTTACCTTGAAATAATCATCATTGATCTTCGATCCAAGCTTCTATGATTATGCCACTTGGTAACTTTGCATGCTTTCTACACATTTAATTATTTGACTCAACCCACACCATTGATCTCCATCTTCAAAAACACCTATGCACCATTGATCTTATATCAAATCAATAAGATTGAGACACATGTCACTAGCATGTTTAATCTCAGGAACCTTTGACATATTGACTTCACATGCACCATTGGATCACAATCTAGATGATGAACACTCATCGTTAGATCTACTTGACTATTTGACCCCAGACTTCAATATAGTTAAACTTGATGGTCTCTGGCACATCATAGTTTTCAAAAGCAAATTTGAAGGTTTATAAGTTGAGTTAGAAAATACTTCAATAGTCCAAATCTTTAGGGTGCCTTCTTGGCACTATAGAAAACATCTCCATGAAAACCTTTAACCTTAGTTGACTTTCTAATTACCTACATTAAATACACAAACTTTTTGGTTCATTTTCATGACATGCAATGATGGTTTGACTTTTCTTAAGCTAGAAGATGCATGTTTCTCTTTCCAAATGATCAAGTGACACACTAGAACTTCAAAACTTCTTCTTTGTCCTTACAGACCTGTAAATGTGCCATATCTCTCTAAACTATCAAACACAACTTCTTTATCATTCATGCACTAGAACCATATGCTCTCTTTGACATCAATGACAACCTAAGATATTAATGACTAGGTTCAACAATCTCTCCATTTATCATTGATGGAAAAACACCTTTATATGACTTCTTACTCATTTGAACTTCTTCATTCTGATCTTTCTCCCCCTTTGACATTAATGACAAAGAGTCTCTTCCTCGGCATGTAAATAATCATTCCTCAACATTATTTATACATTCAAATAATATTAATATGCTCAAGATAATTACCTAATTTCATGCATATGAATCAATTTCTCCACTTTGAAATTCACCAATCTAAACTTGGACTTCTTTGATCCTTGGACTTGACAAACTACTCATAAGCTCTATTTGCTCATGCATGAATATTCAATACCTTGTCAAAACATATGACTTGGTTTGATCAAGTCATCATATCAATATTATTGAATTCAAAACTATATCAAACATCTTCATACTTCTATCATGACTGAAGCATATTCACATATGCTCCCCCTCACATCATGCACATCTTCTTTAAGCCACTCAAGCTAACTGAGTTAACTCCCCCTTATCCAAACACATTTTCAAATGATATTTTTGTCTTATAATTACTTATCCTTGTCTTGATTGATCAACCTCTTGAACTAGCATCCAAATTTATTTAACCTTCTCAAAGTCCTTCATCTACAAGCTTATCTTTCACAATATCTTACTTACCCTTTGCCTTCAATATTTGTACTGATTGACACTTTGATCATTACCTAGAGCACACATACTTGCTTGCATACAAGAAATATGTATCCTGAGAAGCATAGTTACAGACACCCACTTGTCATAGAGGGACTAAATATCCCAAAACTTAGAAGGCTCCCATATCTCTATGCTCTTACTTGACTTGTAGTCTTTACTCATTTTAGATTGACTTTGAATGAGTTCTCAACCTTATTCTTGTTTTTTATCTTAACATCATGCTTGATTTCCTTGTCCATTTGGGCAAATAAGGTTTATTCCTTAGTATTTGAACTTTTTCCCTATTATGTCATGGAAAATAATCTAATTTTATCCTATTTTTTATTTACCTACTTAGGTTTCCATTCATTATGAATCCTCTTCATGATAGGATTGATAATTTTTAAAGTAAACTACTGAACCTTGCTATGTGACCTCTCTCATGACATTTCAAACAAATGAGGTTTCTCAGATTGTAAATACCTTATGATTGATATATATATGATGATTCCTTGAAGCTTCATGAATTCATTCATGTACTTGATCATTTGGTCTCTTAATGAAGATATTTCAAAACTTTGCAATATGAACAAATCATTGACTCTTATAGCAAAAGATGTCATTATTTCTTTATGAAATTGTTGATTATCTTGAGTGATGATATTATTCATCAGTTCCATTATCTTACTCAAAATTCCATGCAAATTCATTCTTTGATGATATTTTACACTCTTTAGACCTCTGACCAAATTGATTGCAAGAGTAATAATGACCATTGAAATTTGCATGCCTCATAGCAGTTGGTTGTCTAATTTGATCTATCTTTATTCTTTCAATACCTTCATTCCTTGATCAATGACTGATCTTTAAAGTCTAATTGTATTTGTTTATATTATCCTTTTTCTTATCTTGAGATACATGCTTTTGTTCTTCTTTGTATCCAAGACCAAGTCTATCACTATCATGCTTTTGATTACTCAAAATATTATCAAGATCATTTTAGCTCTTTTTATATTTCACAAATGAATTCATCTTACAAGATGTATTTTCTAACTCTTCTTATAATGACTCAATTTCAATCACATACCTTAAGCACTCATTTTTTTTGGTTTTTCGGCTTATAAACATATTTTTAAATTGATGATTGAGATTCTTGACAATATCTTCATGTTCCCTGGTGTCACCATTCATCCTTATTTCAAACACACTAAATTGATCCTCATAGTCCTTTATTTTTTACATCATCTTCTTATTATTTTTCTTCTCAATATTCAAATATTCAAGGTCATTCATCAATTCATCCTTATTAGCTAAATCATCAGTTGTATCTTTACTCATATCTTGATTTAGTTTCATCTATAAATACTATATATCTGATTGATACATGATACAATATTCATCCTTACTCTTTACTTCTTAATTAAGAGTACAAACCTGATTTTTAAGTTATTTGATCTCATCATACTCCTTGACTTCATTACTCTACCTTCCTTCAAAAATTCCAATTTGTTCCTCATAAGATTTGATCAAGAAATCTTATTTTCTATTTTTTCTTTGTAGTATCTTCATTTATTCCACAATAACTATATATTTATCTTCCAAAGTGACTTTTTCATCTTCCTCTAAGCTATCTCTACCAAATAAATCTCTACTTAAAGAACATTCAGCTTCATCATCGCTAAAAACCATGAAAAATGTCTCCAAGTCCTTCTTATGAAAATAATCATCACTGTCAGATGTATTTAATTCTTATTCTACATATGAGTTATTATCTTCTTCATGGTAAAGGCTAGTACTACCTTTGTATGATTCCTTCTTTCCATTTTTCTTACTGAATAACTTTTTGTACTTATTATGACCCCCAAATTTCTTATGTTCATCCTCATGAGATTCCTTATAAGCTTATTTATGTTCAAACTTGTCTCTACTTGGACATCTAGCTTCAAAATGACTAACTTTACCACATGAAAAACATTTAAAAGGAATTTTTATTTTATACTTACCTAATCTTACATTCAATTTTATTTCAATCATGGATTCAAGTTGATATTCATTATGATCAAAATATTCAAGACTTAACTTGTTCTTCTTGGCTTTTGTCTCCTTGATCACCTTGAAGGTTGCTTCCTTCTTAGGAGGTCTATCCTCATCAACTCTCATCTCATAATAAGTAAGGATTCCATGTAATTCATCCATCTTTAACTAAGTGAGATCATGAATTTATTCTATAGTAGAAACTTTTGAATCAAACTTGAGTGTAAGAGTCCTCAATAGCTTATGTACTATACTAGCTTCATCAATCACCTCTCCAAGACCTTTGATAATATTTACTACCTCATCAACCTTTAGAAGATAGGATGATACATTTTCTTCTTCCTTCATTTTAAGACCTTAAAATTACCTTTTGTAGGTCTATAATTTAGCTAGTTTTACCTTTGAGAGTCCTTCATGGATACTCTACAATTTTTCCCAAATTTATTTGGTAGACTTGCAATAGATCACTTTAGTAAACTTAGCCTCAGAGAGAACACAAATGATAACATTCATATTTTTAGAATTATTCTCACTCAACTTCTTGTTAGTAGCACTAGTTGGAAGAGTAGTTGGTTTAGTATAACCATCTATAATAGATTGCCAAATATCAAACCCTAGAGACATGATGTATGTCCTCATCCTTGTACTCCAAAAAGTATAATTTGACTCATTGAACAATGGTGCTTGCTTTGTAAAGAAACCTTGTTTCTATTAAATTTCTATATTATACCTTGGATCACCTTCATGAGGTTAAAATTGTAATGAAGGTCCTTCTCTAATACCAATTATTGAAGGTACAATCACTGAGATGGAGGGTGAATCAATGATGCAAGATATTTCAAACTTCAATTATAATCTTTTCAAACTCTTAATCAATGATCATAAGCATTCATAAAGAATAAAAGATTTTCATAACAATGAATTAAAAAGATGATGCAAGATCATACACATAACACAAGATCTATGTGGAAAATCCTCTTGAGGAATAAAACCCACTCTCAATCCTGCAAACACATGGACTACTTGTCTTATAAGATGATCACAAACATGAGACCTTTGAGTGAAGCACCCACCCATAAGTATGAATAAGAACCCACTTTTTTTAGATGTTGAGTACCCACACAACACCTTATGAAATCAACAACTCCAAAACTATGACTACCTTTCAATCTAATGGAGAAATAATGTATAACACCTCTCTTTCAACTCTTCACACATACTCAAACTTGATCATACAAAAAATGCATCCATAACACTCCTTTTGGATCATTCTAGGGTTCTTCACTCATCCTCAATCTACTCTATACTTTATTCCATCCATTGAGTACACTCCTTATATCTTTCCTTTGTCTCTATCTTCTACTCTCTCAACTCATCTACATCAAGTCTAGAAACCATTTCTTTGGTCTCCACTCTTTATAGAGTCTTCATTAATATCAACTTCTAAGTCAGCCATAATACTTGTATTAACCCTTAAGAGTTTTATCATTCTAACACATAGCTTAATACCATCCTCATAGGTTGGCCATAACATCCATGGGTCACACATAAGCAACTACGCCTTTCAATTAGGCCTTAGCATCCCTTATAGGTGTTATGGAGATATATTACCCCTTTATCACTTAATTAAGCAAATTAGGAACATAATAACACTCTCAAATACATTTTTTCACTCCATATGACCTCTAATACATCTTTAGGTGATTAATTCCACCAAAACACTATTCTACTAAAGCAAAATTTACTCAAACAATAATCTTATACATAGTAGTACCATGAACAAACAAATAGTCAACTTTTAAGTTTCATATATACAAATTTACAAACATTAAAACCTTATAATAAATTTTTATATATGTGTCATTAAGTATTCTTCAACTTTTATTTTTACACCACCATGTAATTCATCTTGGATCAAAAGATATAGCTCAAAACTATAGACTAGTTTTCCTTTGTAAACTTGAATATTTAAATTCCAATGATCACTATGTAAATGCTAAACATTGGACACTTTGCCATTATCTCATGTCCCCTGGTAACTTTGAATAAATACACTTCATCAATCTCCTTGAGAGTAGCCTAGTCTTTACCTTACAATTCTCATCGTTGATCTTTGATCTGAGCTTTTGTGATTGTGTTACTAGGCAACTCTACATGCCTTCTACACATTTGACTATTTGAATCAACTTGCACCATTGATCTTCATCTACATGAACACCCACATACTATTGATATTTTATCAAATCAATGAGATTGAGACACATGTCACCAGTACATTTAATCTCAAGAACCTTTGACATATTGACTTCACATGCATCATTGGATCATAATCTAGATGATTAATGCTCACCATTAGATCTACTTGACTATTTAACCTCAGAATTCAATGTAGTTAAACTTGATTGTCTCTAACCCATCATAGTTTGTAAGATAAATTTTGAAGGTTTATAACTTGATCTAGAAAACACTTCAAAATTCTAAATATTTAGGGTACCTTTTTAGCACTACAGACAACATCTCCATGAAAACCTTTGACCTCAATTGACTTTTTCATTACTTGCATTAAATTTATTAACTTATTGGTTCATTCATATTTTCATGATTTGAAATGATGGTTTGGCTTATCTTAAGCTATAAGATGTGTGTTTCTCTTTCTAAATGATCAAATGACACACTAGAACTTCACCAAGCCATCTATGGATGCCTCACAACTTCTTCTTTGTCCTTACAAACCTAAAAATGTGTCATATCTCTCCAAGATAACAAACATAACTTATTTATCCTTCATACACTAGAACCATATTCTTTATTTGACATCAATGACAATTTAAGACATCAATGACCATGCTCAACATTATGGACATTGTAGACACTCAAAATTAATCATGAAGTGTTTGATAATATTTAATCTTGACATCCTTATCCCTTATTGGCCTATTCACCATTATGTTAACTTGAAATATCTAAAAAAACATCCACTCTTATATTCACTACTCATAACATCATTATTCTACTTATAAAATCATGTCAACTAGATCCTAGTAGTCTTTGTCCTTCTGAGATAAGACCAAACTAGGCAAATAAAGTCACACTACAACCTTGTCCCTCATGCTCCAATGGTAAAATTTTAAATTAGATACATTTCAACTTACCCATCCCACACGTTGATCAAGGTTGGTTAATTTATATATTTAAAATATTACTATATATAAGCATATCAAGCCCTATCCAAACACATCTAGTAATCACTTGGAAATTTTAGTGCACATTGAGCAAAAAAGAACTATTATTTCTAACTCAAAATTTGAAGCATTCTAAAGACCATAGGGAAAGTATAAAATTATTTTATTTTACATTAAGGGTACTCATTATAAATTATTCAAATCAATCTATCTATTTACATTCATATAGTAAATTTAAGATTCACACACTCACCCTAAAAGGGAGAACTACATTGACTAGAGGACCTTTTGGGTTATGTAAGCAACACTCAGATTATGTTGAGTTTTTCTAAGGATAACTCAGATATTCCAATTTTTTGATACCCTCCTTTATATTTAATTGTGTGTTTATTTTGAAAGATATAGAGTTTAAATTTTTTAGATATTATGCACATCAAATTGACATATGTAGTTGTTGAGGTCAACATACCCCCATTTTTGTAAAATGGGGACCCTTAGGTCAACTTGTGCAAATTCATACCTTAAAATTGAAAAGTCACTTA
The DNA here is from genome assembly GCA_037957365.1 of Torreya grandis. Classification (NCBI taxonomy): domain Eukaryota; kingdom Viridiplantae; phylum Streptophyta; class Pinopsida; order Cupressales; family Taxaceae; genus Torreya; species Torreya grandis. Next base: position 1,258,414 of record JARHVA010004808.1, on the reverse strand, counting down.
ATCATAGTGTCACTATCATGTTTTCACAATATTTTTATTTAAATATCATCCACGTCTAGTATGGTTAGCATATTTATGCATAATTCTAGTTTATCCTTATCTATCTATGTGTTTTCCAGCTATAGGTTCAATAAGGTCTACTTGGAATGAAAAATTCTTGGGTTTCATGATTTTAATGTTAACTTGATTCTTTACTAGCCTTTGGTCTATTAAAAATCAAGTTGAATTGTTAAACCCTTAGTCTAAGTTTAATCTAAGTACTTGATTTGAATTTGGTGGGAGCTTTTATTTAAGTTACGTGAGAACACTTTAAATGGGTTATAGGCTTATTTTAATTTGTTTATATCAGAGCTTAGTCTTCTTTTATATTTTAGGCATTTTGGTTTGATAAATTCTTTCAAACGTTACATTTTTTGCCCTTTGAACTCTTTGAAAAGACCCTTCATCTTTTTTTAAATTGTCTTTCAAAACTTTTGTTTCACAAGAAATTGCCCTTTGTAACTTTTTTTCTAAAATAAATTTCCCTTCAGAACTTTTGTTCCATAATAATGTTCCCTTTGAAAATTTTGTCCAATAAAATTTGGTCTTCGAGGGAAATGTGTTAGACATTTTGTCTGGGACAATTTCCCCAAAAAAGTGCCAATCAAATTTTTGAAAGTACTCTTAGAGCCTTTTTTTGGGCACTTTATCTTCAAGACATACCCTTTGGGATTTTTTAGAAGGAACCTTCAATATTTTGAACACACCCTTATGGTTTTTTAAAATGACCCCTCAAACTTTTATTTTTAGACATTTTGTCCAATGAAAAAATCCTAAAACAATTCCATTTAGCAATCTTGCCAACGTAATTTTCCCAAAATAGAGGCCAAAACACACATACCCTTTGGGATTTATGCAACTTACCCTTTGGAGAGTTTTTCCAAGGACACTTTCCCTATAGAATTACCTTTTGACATTTTCAAAATGACCCTTTGCCCTATAAAATTACCCTTCAAGGTTTCTCAAAGTGCCCTTCAAAATTTTTGAAAGTGCCCTTCAAATCTTTTGCAAGGTCCCCTTTATTATCCTAGACTCAGCCTAAATTTTTAAATTCCATTTATTCAATAAAAACATTAATCTAAACCTTATTCCATGTCTCTTTTATTTTATTTTCATAGGGTCCCTTTTATTATGCTTAAAGCTTAGGTTAAATGTTCTCAACCTTAGGTTTTAAGTCATGTTTATTTAACACAGAATAAAACCCTAGTATGAAAAGTTTATACTATGTTCTATAGGTTCCTCAAACCTTACTTAAACATTGTGCATCTCTACAAGATCTAAGATCCACATTTGCTCACATTAAAATGATCTGATAGTGCATACCAAGTCAAAGTTTTAATAAACCTTGAGCAAATGCAAGGCCACCAAGTGACACATGTAGGAGGAAGAATGAACCCAAAAATGACAAGTGGTAGGCTTAGAAAATACTCTTGAGGATGTGCTTAAAATTGATGATTGCATTCCCATCAAATATGTTCATGTAAACATCAAATGATGGTTGTACAAATGTCAAATTTAAGATAGCAAACAGTCTCAAGGACATGCTTAAAATTGATGGTTACATGCCCATCAAAGACGTTCATGTAGATGTCAAATGATGATCATGTGGATGTTAAATTTAAGATAGCAAACAATCTTAGGACCTGAATAAAATTAATGATCACATGCTTGACAAAGATGTTCATGTGGACATCAAATGATGGTTGCATAGATGTCAATTTTAAGATATTTGTCTGGATCCAAATTGTCTAAAGATCTATGGACCACATTGATTCATGAAAATAGATCAGACAGTGTGAGATCAAAGCTAGTTTTTCAAAGACAATGGTCATGTTTTGTAAGGGATGAGTGGGATCCATGAAGATGCCACTTCAGATCCATGTGGGTACAAGGTGCCAAATTGGAGAGCTTACTTACCTGGTAATGCAAAATTAATTTTTTCCATGGGGCCCACTGATGAGTAGTATATTATGCCATGGTATCTCAGAGGAGTGTATCTTGAGGGAACATGAAATTCTATTTTGACTTCAGATACAGAGAAGGGGATTACTTTGGTCCAAGAACATCAAAGAACCATGAAGATTTTGTAATAATGTAGGGGTCCCAAAGGTTAAGAGACTTAGGAATAGTCTTTGTATATCTAAATATTATCTATTTTAAAAGTGGGATATTCTATTTGTAAAGGCATGTGTTATTTATAAAACATAATGCCTATAGATCAGTCCGTTGGGAAAGTCTAGTGTATTTTTAGAACATTTGTGGAAAGGACAGTTGTCCCTATACCTTTACTTTTGTAATTGGTTAGGACTAATTGACATGCTTCCTTACATCTTATAAAATTAACATTGTCAATTGTAAAAGAGGGAGTTCTTAGAGCCAAAATCACTTGGTAAACTTTGAGCAACTAATACAAGAAAGGAATTTTGAAAAGTTTGTCTATATTTATTTGCTTTTGTTATCATGGCTTCTCTCTCTAACTTGTTTATTCTAACTTCTAGATTTGAATGGTTTTTATGAATTACATTTTATTTCAATTTTTTTAACTTGTGCCAATGCTATGTTGACTAAAATTTCTTATGTTTAATTCATTTTCTTACTCTTTTTGCATTTGGGCTAATGCAGTTTTCTTATAGGGGTAAATATTTAAAGTGAACTAGATTCTTATTTACGTTATTTCCATATCCTTAGGATTTTTCTTGATGTGTGATAGGATTTGATCTTATGCTACTTCATATTATACATTGGTTAAGTGTATGCCTAGATGATATTTGAACTTTGTCATGATTTTTGGGATGAAGATTAGCAACATCTCTTTTTGATCCTAACCTTCTTTTTGCTCCTTTTTAACCAGTTCACTCTAGTTTAAATGTCATTGTAAATATCCATCTTAGATTAGTTATTGATCATAATTCACTATTCTTAGAATAGATACTTCATATTTTTCATAGATATTCTATTTGGCCATGGTGGCTCCCAACCACCAAACATTATAAATATTGTAAAATAGTCCACTGGTTCTACCTATGTTCCATCAAAGATAACATGATTATCAAAACCTACAACTTGTGCATTGAGTTATTAGGAATTATAAAATGAGAATTATTTCTTAAACACTCTAGGAACCTATGATACATATTTAGGCATCAACAAAAGAAGATTCACTAGTGCTAGAAGGAGGGTTAAGCAGATTTTTGTGAATTTGTAGAATATTTACTAATTTTGGTCTATTTTGATCAAAGATTGATGTATTATTTACATATTTGTGCTTATTTTAGCATATTTATGCAAATATCATTGAGATTGATGGTCTTAGACCAATCTTTATGCTTATTTTAGACAAAAATCAATATTATTTGGAGATACATGGACATTCATGTAAATTTAGTTCATGCCTTGTGTATTCTCTGTGTTTAAAGTTAGTAATAACAATTTTGTTCAAAGATAAACTAGTTCTTTGTAAATTTGAGTTTATTCAAGATTAGAGGTGTAAATATCCCTCTCATTCATCAGTATAGACATATCTTTAAAGTTATTTAGTTAAAGATAGTTGAGCTTTACATGTATTTGTGAAAAAATAGCTTAACATGTAAACTTAATCATTGTAATTAAAAATATTGGTTCGATGGATCATATTTTAAATAGGTTTCAAGATTACAAGATGGAATTTCCAAAATTGAGACTGAGGTGAGCATAAATTTTCAAGGTCTCAACCAACTTTACCAATTTAAGGTGATCATGTGTTCAAGGTATGGCTTGGCTAGGTGTTTCTTCAATTAATGTGCTAGGTATAGTACATGATTTTCCTCAAAATCTTGAAAGGTATTTGCCTTCTTTCAATTCTAATAATATTTTCATAGCTAAAGAACACATTAGATCTTTCAAATCTACTTTAAGACTTTTGAATGTTGTTCATGAGGACATAACATGTAGATTGTTCCCATTTACTTTCAAAGATGTTGTATATGAATGGTTTCTTAACATTCTAGAGAATTACATTGCTAATTAGGATGATTTTAATAGAATATTTATTGATCAATTTGGTAAAATCATTAGTCCATGCACTCTACATTAGCAATATACCATTGTTAACAGAGATTCTAGTGAGACCATTAGAGCCTTTAATACTAGATTCTAGAAGCTATATAACAAAACCATAGCTCATTATAGACCTAATGAAGCTTTAGCCTTAGTATTTACAAGGATGCTTTGTATCTTATGACTTTTACATTCCTTAAAATGTTAGTTAGAGTCATAAATAACTTAGAATTGGCTTATATTGAAGATATAATAATCAATGATCAAATACAACCTCAAGGTTAACTTTCATATGTTATCCCAAATGTCAACCCCAATTTTCCAGCATTGAATGTTATTCTTAATTCCAATCAGAGTGTGTCTAACTTAAATTTGACACTAGTTTTAAACCAATTACTATTGAGTCATCCATATTCTAGTTAAAACTTAGGGTTCCTAAATAGCACTACTAGTGGGTTTCATCCACAAAATCATGGAACTCTAATGCCCACAACTAGTAGTAATGTTCTAGTTCATGAGCATGAAACACCAAAAAATTAAAATGACTTGATATTAGGAATGATCTAAAAACTAAGCATTGATGCACTGACTTTATTCAGTTGGAATAACAAGTAGGAAATACAAGGGAGGGATCTAATAGAAACTATGCTTATTGAAGGTTCAATAGGCCTCTAAATAAGTTTCATGATAATAATAATAATAGATCATCTGAAAAAATACAAATGAGTTTCTATGATATAGATTTGACTAATAATTACAATGTTTTTGAAGCATCTCAAGGTGAAAGAGATACAACTAAAATTATGCCTAACCAAAAGATATTATAGGGACATCTAGATTTTCAAGGACATCTCAAGGTTTCATGATGGAAGCTTTTGATTTTATATTTGAAGAAGAAAGTGAACCTACAGATACTGTGAAAGAAGGAACAACTCTTTAAGATGAGTATCCCCATGAAAAATATCAAATATGAGTAAACATTTCTTCAGAAGAAAGCTATGAGGACACTTTATATGAAGCCACTAATGGAATAGAGGATACTACTGAAGAAGATGACCATGGGCATCAATCACACCAGGATTTATTGAAAGGTATTAAGGTGTCCCAAGAAGGCAAAGAGTCCTAAAAATCCCAAAACTAGATGAGCTAGAACTTAATCGAGTAGAAGAGATACCTTTATTCACCGAGGATGAAGATGAAGTAGGTGAAACAACTTAGGAATTGTCTATGAATTCATCAAAAGGTCAAGAGTATGTGACCAACATGTTTTTGATGGTGAGATTATAAATGATCATCATTTAGTTGATCAGTATGAAGAAGCATTTTTGGATGACCTGGAATATTTTTATGCAAAGATTGGTAGTTCATTTCCACCTCATAAATAACCCAATGAAAACATCAACCTAAGGATGCTAGTTTAGATACCATTATTGAGTGAAGATGATATAAGCCAATATTTTTCTATGGATGAAGAAAAAATAAAACTCCTACTATAAAGTAGAAGAATCTGGGAGGAAGATGATTGGGTTTTCAACTTGTACCTTTAACCCATGTACTAGATAATGGAGGTGAGAACTCAAGATACATCATATGAAAGTAATGAACACACAAGTGTTCCCATATGTAGGATGACATCAAAAGAAAGCATTCATGTTTTAAGGGTTTGTAGTAGACTGAATAACTTTCCATTTGATCATGAAAGTAAGTCCTTTATGGAGTTAGTGTAGGGCTTAGGTTTGTTTTATTTTATTTTCTTTATGTCTTGATTTTTTTCCTTCCTATCCCTTGTTTGTATAAAGTACCAGTTTATATTTGTTTGTTTTCTCTTACTTTCTTCCTTGATTTTAAATAAGTCCTCTTGGAAAATTCTTAGCTCAAGTTCACCTAATTGCTCAAGAATCTTCTCAAATTAGGAATGTAGGTATGAACCTTAAACAAGTGTTGACCATGGACTTAAAATGAAAGATGTATGTTATAGTTTGGAGAAATAAGTAAGGACTATTGGGTAGGTTAATTTTTGTATAAGATCTTAAACATTATTTTCATCTAAACATGGCTTTAAGAAGAATTGTACATGTGGGATGAAAGTTTAAACTATTAGGACACAGTCATGTTTGCAATCAATAAACATTATTACTTGGGACAAAGGTTTATAACCAAGGATGATTTTTTGAAGATCAAACATTGATCAAATCCCTAAACCTAGCTAACTTGGTTCCCAACCTTTGTTGGAAACTTAAAAATGATCTAAAAATTACAAAAATAAGAACTTATTAAAAAATTCAAAGAGATTTATAAGTAGAGGTGATTTGGGGCTATGAAAGCCTAGCTGGTAGTGGAGCAAGGCCTAGACTAAAGCAAAGTTGTCTCTGCCAGGGCTATGGATGTATGTCTAGTAGAAAAGCAATGCCCAAGCCTTCCCTGAGCTAAAGCATGGTTCTTAATGAATATATAAACATGTTGTAATTCAATGTTAATGGTTAAAGGCATTAAATTTGGAAATTGTATCCTAAATCCCATGATAAATAGTAAATGGAATAAAAAAACACACACAACATGATTAGGTTTTGATATTTGATCCTAATTTTACATATGTAAGACTTGTTTTAACTAAAAAAAATATTGATAATGGTTCTGATAAAATGGAATATGTAATATAGTTATTTGAACCAGAGTCTCTAAATTCTAACATATTATTTTCCCCCAAAAGTTTCCATTTGTTGAGGTTAACATACCTCCATTTCTAAAAAATGGGGACCCTTGTGTCAATTTATGCAAATTTATACCTTAATATTGAAAAGTTATTTAATTAGAGTGTCACTAAAATGTTTGCACAATATTTTTATTTGAAGATCATCCACATCTGGTATGGTTATTATATTTGTGCATAATTATGGTTTGCCCTTGTCTATAATTACTTTGGATCTCTATGTTTTCCAGCTGTAGGTCCACTTGGAATGAACAATGCTTGGGTTTCATGATTTTAATGTTAACTTTATTCTTTACTAGCCTTTGGTCTATTGGAAATCAAGTTGAATTGTTAAACCCTTAGTCTAAGTCTAATCTAAGTACTTGATTTGAATTTGGTGGGAGATTTTATATAAGTTATGTGGGAACACTTTAAATAGGTTATGGACTTATTTTAATTTGTTTATCTTAGATCTTAGTCCTGTTTTATCTTTCAAGCATTTTGGTTTAGTAAATTCTTTCAAACTTTGCATTTTTTTTCCTTTAAACTCTTTGAAATGACCCTTTAGATTTTTTTGAATTATCCTTCAAAAATTTTATTCCATAAAAAATTAATCTTCGTAACTTTTGTTCCACAAGAAATTGCCCTTTGTAAATTTTGTTCTACCATAATTTACCCTTCAAACATTTTGTCTAATAAAAGTTGGTCTTCGATGGAAATGTGTTGAACATTTTATTTGGGAAAATTTCCTTGAAAGAGTGCCCTTTGGATATTTGAAAGTACCCTTTGAGCCTTTTTTTAAGGGCACTTTATCTTCTAAAAATACCCTTCAAGATTTTCTAAAAGTACCCTTTAAGATTTTAAACATATCCTTTGGGTTTTTAAAATTACCATTTAGAAATTTATCGTCAAACATTTTGTCTAACACAAAAAGCCCAAAACAATTCCCTACAACAATCTTGCCAATGTATTTTTCTTGAAATAGAGGCCAAAAAGCATATACCATTTAGGCTTTGTGCAACTTACCCTTCAGAAAGTTTTGTCAAGGACACTTGCCCTACATAATTGCCTTTTAGCCTTTTCAAAATGGCCCTTTTCCCTTTGAGATTACCCTTCAGGATTTTTGAAAGTGCCCTTCAAATCTTTTGTAGGGCCCCTTTTATTATATTAGACTTAGCCTAAAGTTTTAAATTGCATTTATCTAATAAAAACCTTAGGATAGACTTTATGCCATGTCTCTTTTATTTTTGTAGGGTCCCTTTTATTATGCTCAAAGCTTAGCTTAAATGTTCTCAGCCTTAGTTCTTACGTCATGTTTATTTAACATAAAATGAAACCATAGTATGAGAAATTTATTGTAAGTTTTATATGTTCCTCAAACCTTACTTAAACATTGGACATCTTTGTAGGAACTACGATCTACATTTGCTTGCATGAAAATTATTTGATGGTGTGTACCAAGTCAAGGTTTCAAAAAATCATGATCAAATGTGAGAATACAAAGTGGCACATGCAGGAAGAAGAATGAACCCAAAAATGACAAATGTCAAGCCCAAAAAATAGTCCCAACGATGTGCTTGAAATTAAAAGTCACGCACCCATTAAAGATATTCACATGAACATCAAAATTAAGATAATAAATAGTCCTGAGATGTGCTTAAAATTGATGATCATGTGCCCATAAAATATGTTCATGCAAACATTAAATGACTATCACATAGATGTCAAATTTAAGATAGAAAATAGTCCTAGGGGCATGCTTAAAATTTATGGTCATGTGCCCATCAAAGACATTCATGTGGACGTCAAATGATGGTCATGTGAATGTTAATTTTAATACAATTTCTTGGATCCAAATTGTCTAAAGATCTATGGACCATGTTGATTCATGTAAATATATTAGATGATGTGAGATCAAAGTTGGTTTTTCAAAGGTAATGGTCATATTTTGTATAGGGATGAGGAGGATGTCACAAGAATACCATGAAGATGCCACATCAAATCCACATGGGTATAATGTGCCAAATTGGATACCTTACAGACCTAGTAATGCAAAGGTAATTCAATCTAGGGCCCATCCATGAGCATTCTAGTACACCATGGATTTATTCTTGAGGGAACATAGAATTTTATTTTGACCTCAAATATAGAGAAGAGGATCACTCTAGGCCAAGAACATCAAAGAACCATGAAGATCTTGCAGCATTGTAGGGGTCCCAAAGGTTGAGAGACTTAGGAATATTCTTCCAATAACTAAATATTATCCATTTTTAAAGTGAGATATTCTATTTATAAATTCATGTGTTGTTTTTAAAACACACTACCTATAAATCAGTCTATTGGGAAAGTCTAGTGTATTTCTAGAACATTTGTGGAAAGGATAGTTATCCCTACACTTGTACTTTTTTAATTGGTTAGGATTGATTGACATGATTCCTTTCATATTATAAAAGGAAAATTTTCAATTGTAAAAAGGGGGATTTATTAGAGCCAAAATCACTTGGTAAACTTAGAGCAACTAATACAAATAAGGAATTCTGAAAAGTTTGTCCATAGTTTTTTGTCTTTTGTTGTCATGGCTTCTCTCTCTCACTTATTTGTTCTAACTTTTAGATTTTAATGGTTCTTATTATTTTTTGGTTTTTACATTTTATTGTAGAGTTGTTAACTTGTGCCAATGCTATGTTGACTGAAATTTCTTAAGTTCATTTCATTTTCTTACTCTTCTTGCATTTGGGCTAATGTTGTTTGCTTGCAGGGGTAAATCTTTAAAGTCAACCAAATTCTTATTTGCATTATTTCCACCTTCCTTAGGAGTTTTCTTGATGTGTGATAGGATTTGAGCTTATGATACTTCATGTTATACATTGGTTAAATGCATGCCTAGATGATATTTGAATTTTGTCATGATGTTTGGGATGAAGATCATCAACATCTCTTTTCTACCCTACCCTTATTTTTGCTCCTTTTTAGCCAATTCACTTTAGTTTAATTGTCATTGTAAATATCTATATTATATTATTTATTAGATTAGTTCTTGATCATAATTCACTATTCTTAGCATAGATTCTTCATATTTTGCATAGATCTGCTATTTGGCCACGAAGGCTCCCAACCACTAAACATTTTGAATATTGTGAAATAGTCCACTTGTTCTACATATATTCTATTAAAGATAATGTTAGTGCTAAAAATTGTGTTGGAGTAATTTGGGTCTTTGTATGATGAAATCTTAGTGCTTAAGCTAAGTGAGCTTCAATGTTTTAGTTTCCTACCTTCCCTCATTAGGAGGAGAGGTTGGGACATTTAGTTCGAGCAATCATGTCTATTATCTTTATTAGATGAGTCTAGAGGGATGTCTATCAAAGATGGAAAATACCCAAAAAAGGCTCAAGAGAGATTAAAGAGTTCTAGCATGTGGAGCAAAGATCCTATGGCATGAGAATCTATAGTGAATAAATGAGGGTGTAACCAAGTCTTTTTCCAAGCTTGGATCCTTCATGCTTGGGAGAAGAGATATGTCAGTGTCTTGGATAAAAGTAAAAAGCTATTTTTATTTGTTTTTGTGATTAATGTGAGGAGTATCTTGAATAATCGAATGAAAAATGTGTATTTGACTTAAGGAACCCATAAGAGTAATATTTAAGGGATGGAAAGATTTTGCACTTCTCCCCTTTTGAATAAATTTGGTATAAAGGGTGGAAGTGGCCATAACCCCAACTTCATTTTTTATTTAGACACATGGTAGAGTTTTAGGCCCTCAGACATTTTAGTCCTCTTTGATGAATTACCCCACTTACCTTTTTGGTGGGCATGGTGCTTAAAATCCCCAAGGCCCAGATGTCTGATTGTATAAAGAATATTGGTGCCACATGCAGGCACTTGGGTGTTTATCATCTTCAAGACATTTTTGGAGATTAACTCATTTGATTTTATGGACATTTTCTAAAGGGTATCTGAAGGCCTAAACACTCATTTTTTTGCAAAATAAGGATCATTGCAAGTAGTGTCCTTGGTATCAATGGAGACTCGAGACTTCTTATCCCATAGCACCAGAGGACCATAATAAGTGAAAAGGTGTAAAATTCCTTGAGAGCCTGAAAAGAATATTTTAAATCTATGATTCACTAATATTTCACCACATATTATAAAAATAGGGTCACTTGGCACATAAGGGAAGACTTTATATTTTCCTTTTATTTTTCAAATGAGGCTCAAGTAATTAATGGAGTGGGTGCTAATTATCCACCTCATCTTGGAGAATTAATGGTAACCCTAAGTCTAGACTTTAAGGGATTATAATTAAGTTTTATTTTTCAATTGAACTCACCCTTCACATTCAGAGCCAAATATTTGTGCTTCCAAGCGACTAAGTGTGCCAGAGTGATGAACAACATGAATATAGTGAATTAGAGTATGAGTCTCAAAATATCTCCATTTTCACCTGTGTAGACTTCACTAACACCTATAAGTGTTTGGAAACTTTTTTGTATAGTGATTCAGAAGGTAATCAAGATCTCATTCGAGAAGTATTTTAGTGCAAAGAAGTTTATTTCTAAGTTACTACAATAACAAGAGACTTGAAAAAGGATGACAGATTCTTCAACAACATCCAAAGGAAACATCATATCAGAGTTAGACTCAATCAAGGACACTGATGTCATGAATTTGGATTTTGAGGCCTTATTTAATATCTTACAAAACCCCAACCCCCAACAAGTAGTTGTCAATATTGGCATGAGCTACATTGCACCAGTAGTAGCAATCCCCTTGGCTACTCCATACCTTATGCTCATCATAGCATGTACTCAAGCATATCAGCTAGGTACTATAACTATCATCTATGGTAGTCATATAGTGATATGCTCCTTTAATCTTGAAGCCTTTAGGACCATGCTTAGTATTCCCCCTCAACTAGAAAGTATCACAATCAATGTTGAGGAATGCCAATAATACATCGATAATGATGAGAGAACCATCAGGGAAGTTATGAACTCATGTTGGTTCACCAAAAAGAGAACCAAGGTCTCAAGGATGTCAAATAACTTGAAATTGGTAGAATTTAATGAGATACCTTAGTATTTTATATCTATGGCCACTAGAATTTATGGGGTACCCACTACTGAGAATTTTGAGACATGGATGTTTTTTATCATGCTCTGTATGTTCAAGTGGAAAAATAAGATTGACTAAGCCACCATCCTTTGTGAAAATTTGTACGCATAAATGATGTACCTTCAGGTGGCCATCTTTTCCAAAGAGGAATTTAAAGGTACATTTTATATGTCTTCCTACTTAATGTATAGACTGGTCCACAATAGGGTTTTCTAGGGACTTACCAGGAACCCCACAGGGATGAAAATATATGAGATATATCCTAAGGAGACCCTGGATGGGTCTAGGAATAGTTTTTTCAAGGTGCATAGCTAATTTTTCACCACCATGATGAGTGTATTTTAACCCCTGTAGAGCCTAAATAGAATGTCCACTATGGCCAAGTAAGTAATAGAAAAATATGGGGCCACATACATTCAATTTCAAACATTTACATACATCAAGGTTAGTGGCTACATGGGGACACCTCACAAGATCCCAAGATATGTGGATTAAAAATTGGTGGTCATGAAGCTAAGACACAAAATGGTTCCTCCACATGAGATGATTACTGCCAAAAAGATCAACAAACTTTTTAAATTCCATATGAAAATTAGGTATTACACATGCCCCTCAGTGGCCAAAGCAAAGGGGTTAGAGTAGGAAATGAGCATGTATACATTTGATAAGATGTTACCCCAACCTAATTACAATATTAGGTGGTTGGTGAACATTTAGACATATGTAATATTGCATTAGTCTCACTATGAAGACCTTTGTTTCAACTACACCATCGAAGATGTCTGAAAGTGGGAATATATAAGGCTAATAGTGTAGGAGGTCATATCCTACAACATCACTCTTATCCCCAAGGACATGGTAGATTACAAGATGACCCTCTTCTCAATATACAATAAGGATAATATTGAATCCTAGTCCATCACTCAGATAAACTTCACTATGTGGGAAGATGACTCTGTTTCCCATTAAACAACATAGATAATGAGGAGAACCTTCAGATGGTTGAAGGAATATGGAATCAAACTCAAGACATATAACACCCCTACCCTCCAAGAGTTAATAAAGATAAAGGAATTGAATACCTTCCTTCTTGCACATAGTGGTGACCCTCTAACCCTATCATCATCTGCAATAGGCAAGGGAAAAGGAAAGCTTGGAGACACTAACTTCACCAAACTAGTGGATGTTAAGAAGATGACCACAACACAATCTAAGGTCAGGTTGACATCTTAAAAATAATGAGCTTAGATGAGAATTGGGATAAGATTATCAGGGGGCAAGTCACACTGGCTAGTGCCACTCCCATATCGATTTTAGGGAGGGAAGCTTCGATGGTGCTGACCATCTTAATAGCCCCTCCTATGGCTAGTTAAGTGTCAATACCAATTGTCCTACCTACACAATAAGATGTAGTTGAGCCTTCTCTAAAAATATATTTAAGGAATAGAGGAGGTGAGTAATAAGAGGAGCCACCAAAGAAAAAGAGAGTTAATAAGTCCCTCCAACCTTCAATCAAGTCTCCAACCAAGCAAAGGATAGTTATTTTCAAAGACCCAATCACCAAAGAATTCCCACTAATGAGAAGAGAATATCAAGCCTTTATGCATATAAGGTTAGAGATATGAATGAGGGGGAATAATCAAATGAAGGAAGGCTAATATCAAAAGTAATGAAAAAATAATATGCCTTCACTCCCCCTAAGGTAAGAACTAAGAAAATAACCCATAGGGAGTGGTGTTATACCCCATAAAGGATCCCAATAGAGGGAGCATCTATAGAAAAGAAACCTACAATAGAAGAAGGTGAAGGTGATGAGGAAGGAGTCAAGGCTCCAAATGATCCTTTATCTTTTGATGATGTTATGGAGGTTAGAGCTGAGGTGGCTAGCCAAGTAGAGGCCCCTATTAAAAAAGAGCCCTACTCCCCAGAGACAAAGGTATTTACCCAAAATGTTATTTCTCAGTCACTTGGACAAGATAAAGCTAGTGAAGTTAAAGACACCCCAAATCTAGATGTAAGGGATCAAGTTGAATTTGGGGATGACATTCAATCCCCCACCAGTAGTACAAAGGTGGGAGAGTAAGAGAAGGATAAAAGAGGAGATGAGGGATCAAGCCTACAAATGGGTACTTTGGAGGTAAATAAAGGTGTTGAGGAGGGTCCCCCCAAGGATGCTAATTCAATTGAAGTCCCTTGAGGGGTCCTCCCCACCATCAAGGTACATGACCCAAAGAAAAATAAAGGTTTTTAGGCCATGATTGGTGAAGAGTCACCCAAATATGACAAATAAGTCACCATAGCCTCTACAGACCCAGCAACCCAAAGTAATAAGGAAGGAGAAGCAATTGTTGTATCCTCCATTCAACCCACAAAAAAGGTGAGCTCCATTGAAAAATTACACATGGAGTCCCACCAACCTGGGTCCAACTTTGAAAATTTGGAGCAAGTAGAACTAGTCCTGGAAGAAGAAGAGAAAAAATAAGGAAGCGATGAGGACATAAAATAGTTTGTGTTGAGTCCTCCTCCCAAGATAGTGGTGTTCTAGGTAGCTATTTCCTCATTGGCACCACTCATCACTACCACAAGGCCATCCTCAACATTAGCAACTTTGGTAGGTTTTCAGACCAAGCCCCTTCTTTGGGTTATAGACTAGGTGAAGGAAAATAAGGATGTGATGAGCAAGATAAGGGATATTGACATAGTAAAAATTATTCAAAAAAAAGGCTAAGCCCCTGAAGAAGGAAAAAACATATGCTCAAATGACATTCACTGACAAGTGGAAAAGGAGTGTTAAAGTAGCCATTCCTCCTCTAGATGCATTGAAAAAGAATCTTCCCCTAGAAAGTTACTCCATCTATAGTTACAATCTCAGGGAGCCATTAAGGAAATAATTGAAACATATTTCACAAGTCCTAGTTGACATGGTGATACATAGAATGGAAAAAGATAAAGCCACCATGGAAGACCTAAAGGTAGAGAACTAGGCTATTAAAGCCACCATGGAAGACCTAAAGGTAGAGAACTAGGCTATGATCTAGTACTTGCAAAAGTTATTGAATGAGCCTCAAGTAGTGACTCCAACTACCATCCAGGCTCCAAACCTTTCCCTTATCCCCCTTGGATCACTAGACTTCACCCATGGTAATGATTTGAAGACTAGAGGACGGGAAATAAAAGATTGGAAATAGGACTTGACATCTTGAGCCAAAGAAGTCATCCATACATCCATAGAATGGATTGATAATGAGATAGACAGATGAGGAGAGTGTAGCTCCCTAACGTTTATATATGATGTTGATATCAAGATTTTGGAGGCACTCAGGCCCAAAATAGATGAGATATGTAATATGGGCAAAGATGCTTTAGTAGTAGAAAATATTATCTCTTCAGATGATCTTAAAATGCTTAGAGAATGTTAGTTGTCTATAAAGCATAGGATATCCATGCTTAAGGATGGTACCTTTGATATAAAAGGAGAAGAGTAGTCTCAAGACTATGAGGATAGAAATTGAGGCCACTCTAAGAGCAATGGTGAAGCTTGATTGTGTAGTGGACTTGAAAAAATAATTTTTGGAGGATGTTTTGAATAACCTCATCAATGCACCCCATAAAGCCTTCAATAGCCAAAAGATAAGGGACCTAGTATCACTTGAAAAGTCATGCAACTAGTTGAAGGCATTGGTACATAAGAAACAAGGAGTGCTCCAAAGGACCACCAACTAGCTAGAAGACTATAATTCCAAATTGAAATATCAAGTGGGCCCAGATAGAAAGATCCTCATCACTATGATTTCAAAGTTTGTTACATACAAGAATAAGCTAGTGAAAGACATAGTCATCAATGTGGATTTTGTATAATGACTAGATGCCCCTGATTTCTTTCCTATAATAAAATCATTCCATACCTCTCTTTCTCTTCTTGTCCTTTTTTCCCTTTCAATCCCTTTTTCTCTTTTCCCATTGAGAAACCATTGTACCTTACCCGATAGTGGTACATCCCTTTCAGGGTTTATTTTGTTTAAGAAAGGGATGTTTTTCTTTCTTTGCATAAGTGGAAAAAGTTTTTTTTGTCCTTTATGGGTTTCTTTTATGTGTACATAACTTTAAATATTATTTTGTAGTGGAGAATCATATCTTTCATCATCATGAGATCACAACTGCAAGTCTAAAGAATCAAGTTCATTGCAACCAACCCTAGGCCCATGAAGGAATCTTCTAGCTGGGGTATATTTATAGAATATGCCAAGTATGGATATGAAATTATATACGTAAATGGGTTCTATCCCTTTACAGAGGTCAGTTAAAATTTGAGTATATAATATATAGCTCAAAGAGTCATCCCTGTGTAGTGCCCTGGTGCCAAATTGACTTTGATTATAAAATCATTGGCAAGCTTTGAGATCATCCATGATGTTCCCTTGTTATAAAGGAATTCTACATAGTGTCTCATGATATCAATTTTTCAATAAATACATTATAATCAATCCTTTCTTAGTGAATGAATAAAATATGTTCATGTTTTCCATTCTATCTTGGTTTTAAGTGCAGTGTTTCTTTTCACAAGCTAAATAGATTGGTTACCTGGTGTATGCTTCTTTGTGGTAGTCATTTAGAAGGTCCAGCAAGAACGTGATATCCTTTCTATTTTAAAGTTTGTGTGAATAAAACATTGATATAATTTTTAAGGGTAGCCCTAGGCTCATGAATAAAAGAAAGAATTATTGAGGGGTAACTTGTAGTGTTGCTTGTAATTCTTCAAGGACCATCTGTACATAGTTTCTTCCTAACTGTCTCCAAAATCAAGCAAGAATCTATTGATAAAGATGACATAATTATTGTTTGAATCCATATATGTTTAGTTATTATCCCTCCACATCATTTTATCAATATATTCATATAAACATTTTCATACCTTGTTCTACCCTGCATACAACATATAGCTCGCATACCATAAGTGTTGCTTGCCCAACAGATGCATTATACAATGTTTACCTAAAGTATGTTCATTTTGTGTGCTCAAAATCCTAATTATACATTCCTCATTTATTTATTTTCATTCAATAAAAATCTCCACATTAAATATTGCATCCATTTTCTCATCTAAGTAGCTCTCATATGACATAAGGCATTCATGCATTTCATGTGACAGCCCTTCCTAGGTGGAGTGTGTGAGTTTGGTTATGATTTGGTCATATACCCTCTTACCTAATTAAAAATCCCCATAAATTTTTAAGTTTCAAAATCCCTTCACCAAAATGAGCTACCCCCATAGGTCCTCTCACCTTGGTTTAGGTAGAGCCAAAAGTAGTAGGGAACTAACCATCCCCTTTGTCGGGCCCCTTTTTATCACTATCCCCATTCAATTATTTCAAGGTGATGAGCCCTCCCCAGCTCCAAAAACATATCAAGTGGATCCTCACCTTCATCTTTCACCCACTTTTTTCCAAGGTGTGTGAGGTCGAGTGATGATAGTGTACAACTAAGAACCAATAGGCTTTTTTTGGCACCATTGTCAGGGATATTATCACCCTTGTTATGGGATTGGTTGTTAAAGAATATTAGTGTTTTATTTACCCTATTTCCAAGTTGATTTGTTCACCTACATTTTTTTGGTAATCTCATAATTATCTTTGGAACATTTACCCTTGTTTGTGGAAATTTATTTTAACATATTTGAAGAGTGTTATCAATGTGTAAAAACTAGCATCTCTCCATAGTTGTGCCTAGTTTTGTTGGTCTACAAGCCTTACTTCTAGTGGTGACTCCATTCTATCATAAGTTTAAAGAATTAATGCCTATTATTTTTACCTTCCTTTGTCTTTGAACCTTCTCTTCAGCTCTAAAAAATTGGAGGGTACTAGATCTTCTTTCTAAAGGAATCCTTCAAAAGAGTTTGTCCCTAAATTGGAAGTCCCATCTAGAAGAAAACAAGTTTAAAAACCTAGTGTGGGTTAGGGCTCAGGATATCAAGTAGGACCTAATAAATTTTTTCCTCTTCACACATACCCCTTATTCTCTAGCATCCCATTAGTTGAAGGGTACCAAAGTGATTCAGATAGTTCTTAACTTCCTGTGACTCAAGCTCCCTCTCCCCAAAGAAGCACTTCCCCTTTTTCTAGTTTTCCAAATAGTGTTCATTCTCAACTTGCCCCTGGTTCACCTTCATCATTTGATTCAAAAATGGGAGACCATGGCTTAAGAAGGAGGATGATTAATGTAGATAATGAAAATGATGAAGAGGATGATCAAGATTTGGGTAATAGCATAGACTATTCTGATCCCAATATTTAGACCTATCAATTTCACTAGTATGCCCAATTTTCTCGATGAGGTCCCTGTCAAGATTAGAAATGTCCTACCTAAGTTCCATGGAAATAATGTGGTATTTGGGGAGCAACATTTGAAATCCATTTTAAATGTTATTGAAGACTATGATATTGACTTAGAGGATGTGTGTATAAATATATTCATCAACACACTTAAGGATGAGGCTTGGGAGTGGTTCAAGTCCCTCCCTAATGGATCTATAGATACTTGTCAAGCAATGATAAATGCATTCAAGATGTATTTTGGTGAGAGTATAAACCCCCAAATCCTAATTTTTGAGTTCAAGAACCTTAAGAAGAACACCAATGAATGTGTGAATGATTTCAATTCATAGTTTAGTAAGGTGTTGAGGAGGTTGCCTGAGGATATCAAGCCTAGTGGTGCCACTTATCTAATTTTAAGTATTGTGATGTATTCTACAAGAAAGTGGCCTATTATCTCAAAGATAAGGCTCCCAAAAATATGAGGATGGATTTCAATTTGGCTATTCAAATAGAAAATAACATCAATGTTGTGGATAAGCCTTTGGATAAAACGGCTGATGTCAAGCTGGTGAAGCTGGAGAAAATGCAAACCTCCCACAAAGGAGTGGACTTAGAGGAAACAGTGAAGACTTTGGCCACTATGGTCAAGGAAATCTCTTACTAGCTAGCTAGAGCTGAAAAGGGATTGTCCCAGGGTACCTCCAATCATGATGATAGGAGAGACCATAAGAGAGAGGAATGAAATTATCCCTAAGATCAATGTTAGGGTAGGCCACCTTTATAAAATAGAAATAATGATAAAGGAAAGGGGATAACAAGGGATGATAGGAATCATACTTGAAGGGCTTGAAGGGATGTGTTGAATCCTTTATCCATAAAGATTAATATAGTTGATATTAACATCGATTGGTGTGATAAGTGTTTTTCCCTCACTCCCCATGTAGCATAACCTTTGAAGGTGGTTTAGAGGAAGTTGGTTCTGAAGTTGCATCTGATGAAGATGACATCTACATAGTATATTTCTAGGAGGTGGAGAGTTACATCTTCAGGGGAGAAGGTGTAAGTACCATCTTAATATTAGATTGCAGGGACACCTCGACTTATGATTATTTCACTTTTTGTTTTGATGAATTGGGCGTAATGTTTCCTTATCCATCAATAGAATTAATGGGTGCTACCTCTACTCAAGAATTCTAGGATGCATGTGAAAAGGTAAGAGCTCTATCTTAAGACTTTGTATGTAAAATCAATATGGTGCATGAATATGAGTTTCCAATTCATGATTTTGAGTTCTTGAGATTAATGATGAAAGAGAAGCATGGGGACTCTCCCCCATCAATTGAGGATTGGCAGTTGATGATTCATATTGTGATTGCCCAAGAAAAGGAGTAAATCTTAGAAGCAAGGATCAAAATACTCCCCCAAAATATGAAGGTATTCCTGCTCCCAGGGTAGAGACCAAATAAAAAAAAAATGTTGGAACTAAGGAGGTCCAAAATCCTACTAAGCCTTATCCTGAACCTTATCACGCTAAACTAAGAGGTGCCCAGGACAAAAATCAAACCCCTTTCCTATCAATAATTCCTAATAAGGATAAACCTAGGAATCTTCCTTTGAAGAATGAAGACAAAGGTATTGGCCCTCTTATTTTTATGCACCTACCATTAGAGGGGTATATTTCAAGTGAAAATGTCACAAGTTTACCTATTAATACATCACTACCCAAATATAGTGTTTATGACATTACCCATGTAATGAGTTAGTTAAAGGTCACAATATATTTTTTAGAGCTACTTAGGATCCTAGATGATAAAAGGAGACCTTTCAAATATTTAAGGTTCATATAAAATGTCACTACTAATGAAATTATTAAGGTAGAGCCTCCCCTCATCCTCCTTGGAGAAAAGAAGAATGCCTCAAAATCTTATAAGAAGGACTTATAAGTGTATGTAGGGATGACATTATTGAAGAGAAAAATGGATGTTGACCCATTCTATACCACCTTGATGATTAGTGGATTAATCATTAATAATTACATGTTTGATTCTATAACATCCTGTAACATTATGTCATTAGCTGTACTAAATGAATTATGCATAAGAATAACTATAGTGTGTGTATGATGCCTTACCATGGATTATAGAGAAGTGCCTATTGTTTTTATGGTAAAAATGTTGGTGGTATAACTTTTGCAATACCCTAAAAAGTTTCTGAGCATGGATGTCATTATTGTAAACTATCCACCTAAGTGGGGTATGTTATTTTCCAAGAAGTGGGCTACTAGCATTGGTAGTAGGGTTCAAATGGATTTATCTTATGCCACAATAACTTTAGATGGGAAAATAGTGTGCCTAAATTGGGAACCACAAATGCTTCATATCTTGGAAGACCCCAAGTACCAGCTAGATGAAGTGTTATATCTAGACACAAATATCAAGAGTTTCATGGGAAATGTTGAGTTTATAGAGATGTCCCCTAATGTTTGTATCCAAGATGAAGAATCCATATAGATTATGCATATGGATTGTATTCCAATATTGGAAATGGGGATGGAGTTGTTTTCTATACTCCTAAGGGCCAAATTTTTAAGTTTTCCTTTCAGTTTGCTTTTGAGTGCTCAAACAATATTTCAGAATATGAATCACTTTTGAAAGGCCTCTAAATCACTCATGAGTATGGATTTAAAAGGTTATTATTAAAGGGTTACTTAAAGTTAGTGGTTAAATAGGTTCAATCTATTAACACCACAAATCAAAAAAGGTTGAAGCAGTATTGAAATGCTATTTGGGATTGTTTGGACTAGTTCGATGCTTTAAACATCTAGTACCATGCCTGAGAGCTCAATCATTTGGTAGATGTGCTCAATAAAATAGCTACAAAATTTAGGATTGAGCTTGGAAATGTTGATTGTGAATATCAATTTGAAACATCGGTAAGGCCCTCTATTCTAAATGATATTAATCATTGGCAAGTCTTTGATGGTGATGACCACATAAAAAGGTTCTTATGTTGCACAGAGGAATTTGAGGGAACTAACAGACTAGGATTCTATGATCCAAGTTTGTGATGCAAAGTAAACCTTGTATGGGAAAGAAATAATCCATATTATAACTAACACCATTCCTAGGGGATTGGTTAGCCTTGAAGTAGCCTTTGATGGAGCTGACTAAGTCAAATCTAGAAACATTTCCATGTCAAGGGATGTAACTAAGGTTAACATTGGGATAGAAGAAAATCCAAAGAAGATTTGGCTAGGCACTCATTTAAGTGACAAATAAAAGGCACAATTTATTGTGTTACTAAAGAAGTATAATGATTGCCTAGCATGGTCATATTCAGAGCTGAAATCTTATCAAGAAGATTTATTTCAACATGTTATTCCTCTTCTCCCTGATGCAAAACCATTCTACTAGAAGTAGTGGCCCATCAACCCCATCTTAGCCACTAAGATACAAGATGAGTTGAATAAATTAAGAGATGGTGGGATCTTTTAACCCATCAGATATTCATCTTGGGTGGTAAACTTGATCCCTATCAATAAGAAGAATAGAGACATTTGATTTTGTGTTGATTTAAAAAATTTAAACAAGGCATCTCTAAAAGATAATTATCCATTACCTAACATGGATACATGCTCCAAGATGTCATCGAATCTGAGCTACTATCAACTCTGGATGGTTTTTTTGGTTACAACCAAGTAGTGGTAAAGAGTCTGAAAGGTCCAAGACTACTTTCACCACCCCATGGTGTACCTACATGTATATATAAATGAAGTTTGGTTTAATGAATGTAAGCACCACTTTCCAGAGAGCTATGGATGTAGACTTCACCAGATTAATCAACTAGTTAATTGTTGTATATTAGGATGATGTTATAGTGTACTATGAAAAGAGGAGTGACCACATGGTGC
Organism: Torreya grandis; assembly: GCA_037957365.1. NCBI lineage: Eukaryota > Viridiplantae > Streptophyta > Pinopsida > Cupressales > Taxaceae > Torreya > Torreya grandis. The sequence continues at coordinate 1,236,315 of JARHVA010004808.1, read as the reverse complement.
ATTTGGAATAAATGCTAGTCAAGTGTAGAGAATTTGGGATTTCCCTTAATCCCAAAAAGTGACACTTTTAGGTATAAAAGGCAAAGTTTTTGGGACATATTGTGTCCTAGTAAGGTGTCATGATAGATCTTGAAAGGCTGGAGGCTGTTGACAAAGTACCCATCCCAGAGACCAAGAAAGGTATTCAATCTTTCTTTGACCAAATTAATTTTTTTAGATGGTTTATTTCCAATTTTATAGAGATTACTTTGTCAATCACTTCAATGTTGAAGAAGGGTCAAAATATAAAGTGGGAGAAAAAGGTTGTCCAATCTTTTAAAGACATAAAGGTAGCCTTAAAAATGGCCCTGGTGCTTTTTAGCCTAGACTATAGAAAAGAGTTCCAAATCTTTTCATTTGCCTCTAAGAATACCATTTTTGTAGTGTTGTTGTAAAATAATGATGAAGATTATGAGCAACAAATTGCCTTTTTTAGCAAGGAACTTCAAGGATCTGAGCTTAGATATACCATAATGGAAAAACAAGCCTTTACTCTTTTGAAAGCTATCAAAAAATTTATGTCTTACGTTTTGAGTTCAAATATTATTGCCTATGTCCCTCACACTATGGTGAAGGACATATTAACTAAAAAAAACTACTAATAAGAGGTGTCATTAGGTCAATAAACTACAAGAATATGACCTGGAGATACAAACCACTAATCTCATCAAGGGTATGGGTTTGGAAAAGTTGATGATCGAGGCAAATTTAGAAGCTATGGAGGTGAATAATGAAGAAATAATGGTGGATAACTATGGATCAAAGTATAGCATATCCCCATGGTATAGAGACATAGTGCATTACCTAAAGACTCTGAGTTGTCCTCCTCATCTAGAAAAGAATCAAAGAAGGACATTGAATTTGGTGTCCTAAAAGTATATTCTATTGCAGGATGACCTCACATGGAGAAAACTAGATGGTGTTCTCTTGAGATGTTTAGTGGAAAGTGAGGTCTCTCTAATAATCATAAAATTGCATAGTGGTGTGTGTGGTGGCCATTTTCCCCCAAAGGTCACTACACATAATATCTTGAGGGCCAGATATTGGTGGCCTACATTATTCAAAGATGTAACTACCTAGGTTAGAAAATGTGTAAAATGTTAGTGGTTCTCTAGAAGAATGAAGGCATTTGGATCTTTTCCCCTACAACCAGTCTCTATTGAGGGACCTTTTAGATAATGGGGGATGGATTTTATGGGTGAAATCTCTGATGCCTCAAGCACTAGTCGTAAATGGATCCTAGTGACTACTATTTACTTCATGAAATGGGTTGAAGCAATTCCTACTAGAAGATTAACCCACCAGGTAGTCATAAATTTCTTATTAAACAATATCATTTATTAATTTGAGGTACCAATCAAGATTATATGTGACAATGTTATGTTATTCAAATCTAAATATTTGAATGTATTATGTGAGGATTATGGGACTACCTTAGTATATGCCTCCAACCATAATCCACAAGGAAATGGACAAGCAGAGTCCAACAATAAAAACCTATTGAAAATTATCAAGAGGACTCTAGTTACCAACAAAAGAAAATAGAGTGAGAAGTTGAAGTTTGTTGTTTGGGTGGATAGGTTAACTCCAAAGAGATCCAATAGAAATATCCTATTTGATCTCATGTATGGGACCCAATCTATTTTTCCTTTAAATCTATAATTGCCTACATACTAGATCATGTGACAAATGACTAAGGTAGGAACAAAAATAAGCCATTATGAAGGGAGAATTGACTAGATCATTGAACTTCATGAATCTAGGAGGTAGGCTCATAAAAGGCACATAAAGTTTAAGGAGAATCTAAAAAGTATCTTTGAAAAAAAATTTACTCCATAAACTTTTCAAGTTGGTGATCTAGTTCTGCTTTAGGATAGTAGACATGAAGACAAAGGGAAGCATGAAAAATTTGATTCCCTTTGGATGAGTACCTACACCATCAAATTTTAGATAAGGAATCATACCTTCTATCTCAAAGATATCAATAGAGATATTTTGGATTTGTTAGTAAATGGCAGACATCTCAAGAATTTCTTAGATTGAACCTTTATTTGCCTCTATACATATGTATATAATTATCTCTCTTATGGTCCCCATGATCATGTTATATTTTTATCTATCCCTATCCTTTTTTGTTTTATTATTTACCTTATTAAAATAGTGATTCAACCATGGTATGTTTCTTATTGACACCATAACCCAATGCATAGGTGACCAGTCTGGTGTTCTCTATGTACCCACTGGGGGTACCCGTCCCTAAGAAAGAGCCTATGTTAGTGCCCAAAATTGTGTTGGAGCAATTTGGGTCTTTGTATGATGAATCCCTAGTGCCTGAGCTAAGTTAGCTTCAATGTTTTAGTTTCCTACCTTCCCTCATCTGGAGGAAAGTTTGGGACATGTAGTTCAAGAAATCATGTATGTTATCTTAATTAGATGACTTCAGACGGATGTCTATTAAAGATGGAAAATACCCCAAAAAGGCTTGGGAGAGATTGAAGAGTTGCACCATGTGGATCAAAGATCCTATGGCATGAGAATCTATAGTGAAAAAATGAGGGTGTAACCAAGTCTTTTTCCAAGCTTGGATCCTTCACTCTTAGGAGAGGAGATATGTTAGTGTCCTAGATAAAAGTAATATGCTACACTTATTTTTTTTGGTGATTAAGGTAAGGAGTAGTCTGATGAACTAAATGAAAAATATGTATTTGACAAGGGACCCCTAGGAGTGAGATTCAGGGGATGGAAATATTTTGCACTTCTCCCCTTTTAAAGAAAGTTGGTATAAAGGGTGGAAGTGGTTGTGACCTTGACTTCATTTTTTATTTGGACACATGGAAGAGTTTTAGTCCCTAAAAAATTTTAGGTATCTTTGAAGAATTTCCCCACTTAAATTGTTGGTGGGCATGGTGGTTAAAATCCCTAGGGCCTAGATGTCTGATTGTATAAATAATATTAGTGCCACATGGAGGTGCTTAGGTATTTGTCAGCTTTGGGACCTTTTTGGAGATTTCCTCACTTACATTGATGGACATTTTCCAAAAGTTCCTTGAAAGTATGAACCCTAAATTTTTTGCAAAGGAAGGAACATTGCAAGTAGTGTCCTTCGTATCAATAGGCACTCAAGACTTTTTATCCCACAGTACCAGAGGATCATAACAAGTTAAAAGGTGTGAAAGTCCCTGATAGCCCTAAAAGAATATTTTAAATCTATGATTCACACATTTCACCATGTATTATAAAAGTAAGGTCACTTGGCACATAAGGGAAGGGTTTACATTTTTACTCTATTTTTTAAACAAGGCTCAAGTAATTAATGGGGTAGGTGCTGATTAGCCACCTCATCTTGGAGAATTAATAGTAACCCTAATTCTAAAATGCAAGGGATTATAATTAAGTTTTATTTTTCATTTGAACTCATCCTTCACATTCAGAGCCAAAGATTTGTGCTTCTAAGTGACTAAGTGTGACAGAGTGAAGAACAACATGAATATAGTGAATCGGCGTATGATACTCAAAAGATCTCCATTTCCACTTGTGTGTAACCTTCACTAACACTAGTAAGAGTTTGGTAACTTTATTGTATAGTTCTTCGAGAGGCAATTGAGAGCTCATTCAAAAAGTATTTTAGTGTAAAGAAGTTTATTTCTAAGTTAATATAGTAACAAGAGACTTAAAAAAGGATGGTATCTTCTTCAACAACATCCAAGGGAAACATTGTATCAATTTTGGCCTCAATCAAGGACATTGATGTCATGAATTTGGATTTCAATGCCTTGTTGAATGTCTTTCAAAACCCCAACCCCCCACAAGCAGTTTCCAATGTTGGCATGAGCTACATTACACTAGTAGCAATGTTTCCCCTAGATACTCCATACTTAGAGCTTATCATAACATGTGATTGATCATATCAACTAGATACCAAAACCATAATCAACAATAGTCAATTAGTGTTATGCTCCTTTACTCCCAAAGCCCTCAACATCATACTCGACATTCCACCTTAAATAAAAAGTATCACACTTGACATCAAGGAATGTCAGTAATATGCTAATAATGACGAGAGAGCCATTTGGGAAGTTGTGAACTCATGTTAGTTGGTCAAGAAGAGAACCAAAGTCTCAAAGATGTCAAATAACTTGAAATTGGTAGAATTTAATGAGCTACCTCAGTATGTTATATCCATGGCCACTAGAATTTATGGGGTACCCAGTGTTGAGAAGTTTGAGACATGGATTTTTTTATCATGATTTATGTGTTGGAAGGAAAAAGGAGGATTGATTTGGCTACCATCCTGATTGAAAATTTGCATACATAAATAATGTACCTTTAGGTGGCCATCCTCTCTAAGGAGGAATTTAAAGGTACATTTTATTTGTCTTCTTACTTAATATATAGCTTGGTTCACAACAAGGTTTTTTAAGGACTTACCAAGAACATAAAAGGGATGAGAATTTATGAGATATATCCTGAGGTGTCCCTAGAGGGGTCTAGGAATAGTTTTTTCAAGGTGCATAACTAATTTTTCACCCCCATGATGAGTGTATTTTACCCCCTACATAGCCTAAATAGAATGTCCACTATGGCCAAACAAATAATACAAAAATATGGGGCTACATACATCAAGGTTAATGGCTACATGGGGGCAACTCACAAGCTCCCAAGATATGTGGATGAAAAATTGGTGGTCATGGAGCTAAACTAGTAAATGGTGCCTCTACATGAGATGATTACCACCAAAAAGATCAATAAACATTTCAAAATTTCTTATGGAAATTAGGTATTACACATGCCCCTTAGTGGCCAAGGCAAAGGGGTTGGAGTAGGAAATGAGCATGTATACATTTGATAATATGCCATCCTAACCCAATTATGACATCAGGTGGTTAATAAACATGAAAACAAATATAATATTACATTGCTCTCACCATGAAGACCTTTAGTCTGACTGCACCACCGAATAATATGTCTAAAAGTGGGAATATATGAGGTTAATAGTGCAGGAGGTTATAGCTTACAACATCAATCCTATCCCTAAAGACATGGTAGATGATAAGCTAACACTCTCCTCAATATATAATAGGGATAATATTAAATCCTAGTCCATCACTTAGTCAGACTTCATTATGTAAGAAGATGACTCCATCCCCCAATGAGTGGCATGGATAATGAGGAGAACCTTTAGATGGTTGAAGGAACATGAAATTTGCCTTGAGACATATGACACCATTTACTTCCAAGAGTTAAGAAAGATAAAGGAATTTAATACCTTCCTCCCTACACACAGAGGTGACCCTCTGGCCCCATCATCATCTATAATAGGCAAGGGGAAAATAAAGCTCAGAGACACTGACTTCACCAAACTGGTGAATATTGAGAAGATGACCATGACATAATCTAAGGCTGGGTTGTCTTTCTCAAAAATAACAATCTTGGCTAAGAATTGGGATAGGATTCTCATGGGGTAGGTCATACTAGCTAGTGCCACTCCCATATTAATTTCAAGGAGGGAAGCTCCAGTGGTGATGGCTATCTCAATAGCACCCATATAGCCAGTCAAGAATCAATCCCAATTGTCCTACCTACATAGTAGGCTATAATTGACCCTTCTCCAAAAATATATTCAAGGAAGAGAGAAGGTAAGGAATAAGAGGAACCACCAAAGTAAAAGAAAGTTAAAAAATCCCTCCAATCTTCAATTAAGTCTCTGACCAAGTAGAGGATAGTTGTTTTTAGATACCTAATCACCAAAGTGTTACCACTAAAGAGCAGAGAATATCAAGCTTCTTATGCATAGAGGATCAGGGATATGAGTGAGGGGTGGACTCGAATGAAGGAAGGCTGATAGAAAAAGTAATGAAAAAATAATGTTCCTTCACTCCCCCTAAGGTAAGAACTGGTCAAAGAACCCACAAGGAGAGGTGTCATACCCCGTTAAGGATCCTAATAGAGGAAGCATCTATAGAGGGGGTACCTACATTAGAATAAGGTGAAGGTGATGAGGAAGGATTCAAGGCTCCATGTGATCCTTTATCTTTTGATGATGTTATGGAGGTTGGAGCTGAGGTGGCTACCCAAGTAGAGGCCCCTATTGAAAAAAGAACCTCACTCCCTTGAGATAGAGGAATTTGTCTAGAATGTTATTTATTAGTAACTTGAGCAGGATAAAGCTAGTGAAGTCAAAGACATCTCAAATATGGATGAAAGGGATCAAGGTGAACCTGGGGATGTAATTTAGTCCCCCACTAATAGTGTAAAGGTGGTAGAACAAGAAAAGGATAAAGGAGGAGATGAGGAATCAAGCCTATAAATAGGTACCCCCACAACTATGAAGGTTAATAAAGGTGTTGAGAAGGGTACCCCTAAGGATGATACTTCAATTGAAGTCCTTCGAGGGGTCCTCCCCACTATCAAGGTATAGGACTTAAATAAAATAAAGGTTTTGAGGCCATGATTAGTGAAGAGTCACCCAAATATGACAAGGATATCACCATAGCCTCTGTAGATCTAACAACCCAAAGTAATAAGGAAAGATAAGCAATTATTGTATCCTTCATCCAACCCATGGAAAATGTGATCTCCATTGACAAATTGTGCATGGAGTCCCACTTTCTTGAGTCCAACTTTGAAATTTTAGAGCAAGTAAAACTAGTCCTGAAAGAAGAAGAGAAAAATAGGAAAATGATGAGGACACAAAATAGTTTGTGTTGAGTCCTCCTCCTAATCTAGTGGCATAATAGATAGCTATTTCCTTATTATCACCACTCATAACTATCATAAGGCCATCCTCAACATCAAAACATTTGACAGGTTTCCATACCAAGCCCCTTATTTGGGTTATAGACCAAGTGAAGGAAAATAAGGATGTGATGAGCAAGATAGGGGATATTGACATAGCACAAATTATTAAAAAATAAAAGGCTAAGCCCCTAAAGAAAGTTAGAATGTATTCTTGAATGACATTCACTGAGAAGTGGGAAAGGAGTGTTGAAGTAGCCATTCCTCCTCCAGATGCATTGAAAAAGAATGCTCCCCTAGAAGGTTACTCTATCTAAAGTTACAATCTTGGGGAGCCAATCAAGGAAGGAATTGAAACACACTTCACAAGTCCTGGCTGACATGGCGACACATAAAATGGACAAACATAAAGCCACCATGGAAGAGCTAAAGTTGGAGAACTAAGCTATGATATAGTACTTACAAAAGTTACTAAGTGAGCCTCAGCCAATGACTCCAACTACCATCTAGGCTCCTAACCCTTCCCTTATCCCCCTTGGATCATTGGACTTCACCCATAGCAATGATTTAAAGACCAAAGGATGGGAAAAAAAATATTGGAAACAAGACTTGATATCCTGAGCAAAGAAAGTCATCCATATAGCCATGGAATGACTTAATAATGAGACAGATAGATGAGGAGAGTATAGCTCCCTAGCATTTTTATATGATGTTTATATCAAGAGTTGGGAGGCACTCAGGCCCAAAATAGATGAGATATGTAATATGGGCAAAGATGCTTTGGTAGAAAAAATTATTTCTCTTTAGATGATCTTAAAATTTCTAGAGAATGCCAGTTGGCCATAAAGCATAGGCTAGCCATTTTCAAGGATGCACCTTTGATATAAAAGGAGAAGAGTAGTCTCTCAAGATTGAAAGGATAGAAATTGAGGCCACTCTAAGAGTAATGGTGAATATTGATGGTGTAGTGGACTTAACAAAATAATTTTTGGAGGATGCTTTGAATAACCTCATCAATGCACCCCATAGAGCCTTCAATAGCCAAAAGATAAGGGACCTAATATCACTTGAAAATTCCTACAACTAGTTAAAAGCATTGGTACATAAGAAATGAGGAGTGCTCTAGAGGACCACCAACTGGTTAGAAGACTATAATGCCAAATTCAAATATCATGTGGACCTAGATAAAAAGATCCTTTCCACTATGATTGTAAAGTTTGTTACATACAAGAACAAGCTAGCGAAGGACATAGTCATCAATGTGGATTCTACATCATGACTAGATGCCCCTAATTTCTTTCCCAAAATAAAGTCATTCCATACCTCCCTTTATCTTCTTTTAATTTTCTCCTTTTCTATCCCTTTTTCTCTTTTCTTGTTGAGAAACTATTGTACCTTCCCTGATAGTGGCATGTCCCTTTTAGGGTTTGTTTTGTTTAATAAAGGGATGTCTTTATTTCTTTACGCAAGTGGAAAAAGTGTTGTTTTGTCCCTTATGGGTTTATTTTATGTGTACATAACTATAAATATTATTTTTTAGTGGGCAATCATATCTTTCATCATCACAAGAGCACAACTACTAGTCTAAGTAATCAAGTTTGTTGCAACCAACCCCAAGCCCATGAAGGAATCTTCTAGCTAGGGTATCTTTGTAAAATATGCCAAGTATGGATATGAAATTTTATAAGTAAAGGGTGTTTGTCCCTTTAAATAGGCTAGCCAAAACTTGAGTATAGTATATATAGCTTGAAGAGTCATCCCTGTGTAGTGCCCTAGTGCCAAATCGATTTTGGTTGAAAAATCATTGGCAAGCTTTGAGATCATCCATGATGTTCCCTTGTTATAGAGTCATTCTACATAGTGTCTTGTGATATCAAATTTTTAATAAATATATTATAATCAATCCTTTCTCAGTGAATGAATAAAATATGTTCATGGTTTCCATTCTATCTTGTTGTTTAAGTGTAGTGTTTCTTTTCTCAAGATAAATAGATTGGTTGTCTGGTATATGTTTCTTTGTAGTAAGGTGCAACTAGAACACTAGATCCTTTCTGTTTTAAAGTTTGGGGGAATAAATCATTGATATAATTTTTAATGGTAGTTTTGGGCTCATAAATACAATAAGAAAGAATTCTTGAGGGGTAACTTGTAGTGTTGCTTATAATTCTTCAAGGATAATTTGTTCATAGTTTCTTCGTAGCTATCTCCAAAATCAAGCAAACATCTATTGATAAATATGATATCATGATTTTGTGAATCCCTCCATGTTCATTTATTATCCTTCCACATATTTTTATCAAGTTATTCATATAAACATTATCCTACCTTGTTCTACCCTGCATATAACATATAGCTCGCATACCATAAGTTTTGCTTGCCCAATGGATGCATTATACATTATTTACCTAATTGTGTTCATTTTGTGTGCTCAAAATACTAATGTTACATTCCTCATTTATTTCTTGTCATTTAACAACAATATCCAAATTGAAGATTGCATCCATTTTCTCATCTATCTTAAGTAGCTCTCATATGACATAAAGCATTCATGCATTTCATATGACGGCCCTTCCTAGGTGGAATGTGTGAGTCTGGTTATACTTTGGTCACATCCCCTCTTCCATAATTACAAATCCCCATAAAGGTTTAAGTTTAAAATTCCATTCACTAGAATGAGCTACCCTCATAGGTCCTCTCACCTTGGTTCAAGTAGAGCCAAAAGCAACAGGAAACTAACCATCCCCTTTATTGGACCCCTCTTAGTCACTATCCCCATTCAATTTTTTCAAAGTGATAAGCCCTCCCCAGATCCAATGACATCTCAAGCAAATCCTCACCTTTGCATTTCACCCCCTCTTTTTTTCATGGGGTGTGAGGTTGAGTGATGACAGTGTGTAATCGAGAACTAATAGAAAACAAGATTATTAGAATTTGCAACTCATACATTGAGTTCTTAGGAATTCTAAAATGATAAGTGTTTATTAAACACTATAGGCACCTGTGATAAAAATTTAGGCATCAATATCAATCAAACAATAAACCCTCATAGATAATTATATGTACCTAAATCAAAAAATAAATCATATAGTCAACTAGGACCTAGTTATAGTCAATAGACAAGGCCATGATACAAGCATTTCAACCTAATTTTTATTTTTTGAAAAAAAAATTTAAATTATGCTTTCAATTATGAAATATCTTAGATATTTTTAGATAACTTATATCCACAATCAACATAAAATTAGCTTGAGCTAGGTTTTCATATTTATTTGTCAATTTACTATTTTTAACTCATTTTAAATTATGTATTTTACATTTAGATCTATATATTTTTGTATATTTAAATTAGTTTCCAAAATTTTATTTTTCTTATCAATACATTATTAAATATAAAATAATAGTAAATATTTTGGTGAACCTATATTTTATTTGAAACACTACTTGTTGTTTACTTGTTTTTTGTCCTAGGATTTCATATGAATTTATGTAAATTCCTAACGTTGAAATAAAATAGCCTTCAATGTTGGATATAAATATAAAAACACACGTCAAACTTATTCAGCCTTGAATCTTAATCACAAGGAATAAATTTCCTTGTCACTTTGGATAACATCAAACACTGAAGCTCTTTATTTTGACTTTGGGTTGAAATTTTTGGATCTCTATACACAGAAAAATCCATTTTTTTCTTTATTTTTTTATTAATTTCTACTTTTATTAGAAACTATGCTTAAAATTTTTAAAACTATTTAGTGATTGTCTTTATGAGTTAAGTAATTTTCTATTTTACTGACAGTATGGTGTGAGGAGTATTATCCCAATACTTAAGCCATTGCGTAGTACTAAACACAAATTTTAGTTTATATGTATCTCATGGTATATCATAAATGCATAAAGTCATTTTTTTTATACCATATGAAGCCTCTTTTAGCTACTTAATTGTGGTGCACCTAATAGGATTGTATCCCATAAGGAAGTTACTCTTACCATACCCTTAGAGATGGGATAGTGGGATACATGCATGATTAAGCCTTTATAGTTAGTGTTCTAAAATATTAGGCCAAAAATAATCTAGGAATGATCACTCATATTTGTGATCCCACACAAACATTCAAACCCTTGATTAAATTACCCCCATACCTTGACTTTTACTTGTATGGTATTCATAATGAGATCTTTATTTTATGTGTTACATAGGATCATGTAATTCATTATTACATATTATATTATTATTCAACATGTTATTTCATTATTTTTTTACCTAGATTCAATGTCAAATTAATCAAGAATATATACTAAACAAGGTTCCATCTCATTACCTTGCTATTACAAATGATAGCACTACTATATCATGTCATTATTTTCCAATGTATTTTTTCAAATCTAAAATGACATAGGAACAAGAAAATATACAAATTTCAAGGATATTTCATTTCTTTTTCCACATCCTCTTGAAGGGTGCATCACATTTCAAAATCCAATACTTAGGGATAATCTGGTCAAACTGATGAAGAAAAAATTATGTAATATCTTCATGAACATCTAGAAAAGGTTGAGTTAATCTTATATGTTACTAGAGGTGAACAAAATAAAGGGTGCCAAGATAATATTTTTAATGTTTCCACTTCTACTATTACATTTATTCATATAACATCATCCATTGGTTTGGGAACATCACTTGTTTTCTAAAAACTATTTGTACCTATGCCTACTCATTCTACTTATAATCCCCTAATTATTTGTAAAAATATTACTCTTTAAAATAGAATTATTCCTTTACAAGTAAATATATCACAATTGAGCAAACTCTTTCTCATGTTATCCCTTCCATGGATTCATGTTCCCTATTACATAACCCTTTGGCATCCAAAATTCTATCTTATTCATTCTAGTTGGTTTTGTGGCTTAGAAGTTTCCTTTATATGAATGCAAAGGTGATCCTAAATGGTATTTTCAAGCATTCCATGTAGCTTGTCTATATTATGCAGATAATGAGAAATTATTGACATAATTCTTTCAAAGAAGTCTCAAATACTATGCTCTTAGATGGTTCAATGATCTTCTTCTTCAATCATTACAGGCTTTAAATACTTTGAAAAAAAAGTTTTTAACACACTTTCATATCAACATTGTTGAAAAGCTATCATATTCTCAAATTGTAAATATTATTTAAGGGACTAATCAAATAATTATTTAATATGTTCTAAGACACAAGACTATGCTAGAAAAAATGGCAAATCAAATAGTTGATAATGAGATCCAAGATATCTTCAATCAAAGTTTACTATCCCCACTTCAAGAGTCAATTTTTTTTTTATAAGTTCAAATCTTTTGATGAGTTATGCCATATATTCAAAGAGCATGAGGTCAAATTTCTTACTTTGAACAAGATCAAGTATACTTCAAATGATCCTTCTAATTCAAATGTTAAGTTCTAAAGAAAACCAAATTATAAGAGCAAACCATATGAAAGGAAGAATGAATCTAAGATTATAGTTAAAGTTATCTCACAACCAACATAAAATATTCAATTACAAGCTCCACCAAGGGATAAATTCTAAAGGTTACCATCACCTCCTCATAAATTTTTATAAAAGTTACTTTAATTTCAACTCATCACTCTTCCTCCACTAATAAAGTGGAAAATTATAGACAATAATATTAAAAAAATGATAGATATGCATATTGTGACTACCATATATATATTGAGCATTCTAAAAATAGATGTTTCAAGTGCAAACATAAGATTCAAGATCTCATTGATGATGACATTATTGACATTGGCACACCTACTGAAGAGGCTAAGCCATAAGCAAATGATAATTTAAAGCTTAAAATATACAAATATCCTTTTCCAAATCATGAAACAACAAATAACATGGATAATTATGAATTATTTTATGAATATAATGTTCATCCTCCTTCTACATATGCCACTTGATAACATCATTGATATAGTTATAAGTAAATAATCATCATGTCCTGTGATTATATTTGATGATAGTGAATTTGTTGGTGATGATTTTGATAGACATACACTATTTATTTGAGTATATGTTAACAATCAATCCATACATAGTGTTATGATATACTCCTTTACTCTCTTGGTTATATAGAACAAGATTTAAAAGATACTTCTAGAGTTGTTAAATCATTTGAGGGACACACACAATATACTCTTGGGAATATAATATGACATTTACAAGTGGAACCTCTCATTTTGTCCACTCCATTCTTAGTTATATTAAGCATAAGAGTATTTGATATGCTACTAGGATGCCCTTAGATATAAAATATTAGAGAAATACCTTATACCATATATAAATGTCTCAAATATATTCATGATAGTAAAGTGGTCAAAATTATAGGAATAAATATGAATATCCTTTAAAACCAATGATATTTACTCCTAAAGAATAGTTGGAAGGCACATCCATTGAGCAACATGGTAATGAAATATTATATAAAACTATACAAGAGCATGATTTGCATATTCCAAATCATATCAAAAATTCATTTTCTCCACCTATTTATGAGCATGATCTAGTTTCATATGATCATATTACAAAATCAATTTATTCATCTACTTGTGAGAATGATATAAATACATGTGGGCATAATTATCTAGTTTCAAAGATCATGGTACCTTATCCTAAGTAGAAAATTTACACCTAAAACTATGTCTTCTTCTCGTAAGTCACCATATGATATTAATTATAAATTAGGTGGATATTCCACTCCAATTTTCACCAACATGGACCCTTTCAATTCAATGGGTTGTTCTCAAGTTTCATTCCATATAACAACACACAAAATGTTATTTTAATATGTATTACATTCTTATGTTTGACATATATAGCATATAAAATAACATGCAACCCTTCATATGCAATCTCCACATGTTTTATTCATTGCATATATTTTTTCACACTCTAAACATTCTACTACTCCATACATGATTTTAATTTGCATGTTTTCATAGAGTTTTAATACCAAATGTGAAGTTATTTAACCTTTAAGGATGAGTCTTGAGCTCTCTTAAGTGTTTAGTGTATTGACCTAGTTGCAAGGAATGTTAATATAAAATAAAAAGAAACAAAAATATCAACATAAAAGAAAGATATCATAATATATACCTTGGAGAAATTCAATGTTAGAAAACCCCAGTAAAAGTGAACCCATGCTTCCTCATCTCACTATGTTCTTCAATCTACAATGTTTTTTCCTTTTTAGGCTTATAAATAAAATCAACTTCATGGTTCCTAGATTCATAATGATATATAAAATGTTTGGTGGAAGAATTATCTCTCAAGCAATAAAAACTATTGAAATCAACTATCTTAGTTGTGTAGTCTTCACCCTACTACCTACAAATAAGCAACAATAAGAAAATAACAACAAAGAATCAAACTTGAAAATAAGCAATGTGAATCCAACTTCCATACATCTTGTTGCACTTATTGATACTTTATGGTCTTTTATCCTAATCTCTAATGTTCTCTCATGTTGAACAATTAAATTTCTTACCAACTAAATTGAATGATATACGTGATCAAAATTATGATCACTCACCCAAAATTTGAAGGCTTTTGTGTCCTACAAGTTATAAAAATAAGATTAAGATTTACCTCCTATATTACCAAGTGAGAAACCAACTTATCATCTTCTTTGATAGTACCTTGTTCATGTTCTAATCTAATCAAAATTTTGACAAGACCTTATTCAAGTTCCAATCTAATCAACTCTTATACAATACTTTGTTCAGGTTCTAATCTAGTCAACTTTTAGACAATAACTTGTTCAAGTCCTAATCTGATCATCTTTTAGATAGTACCTTATTTAGGTTGAAATATAATCAACTTTTAAATATTACCTTGTTGAGGCTCTAATATAATAAACTCTCTAATTTGAAGGCTTTCAGTTTCATAATTTTAGAAACTCAAGTGGTGAGGAAAATCCTTAATTGACTTCTTTAAACACCCTTTGGATTTGTTCGATAATTGTAATTTCAACCCAATTTTCCAATTTTCTTTATCTCCCCTTCTTTATGTTATTCCCTTCATATATAACATATTTTTCATACTTATCTTGGCCAATAGGAGCAAGGATATATAATGTAAAAAAACCTCATTATTCCACATGGAAGGCTCAAAGCAACATCAATTTGCAAATAGAAATGAGGTATATCCAATTAAAAACATTCTTTCTTAAGATTAATAGTGTTACATTTGGATTATTTATTTTCTCAAGCACATCCATACCCTATTTTCACAAGGAAATTATACTCAAATACATGTTAAACATATCTTGATTTGCACCTTTTTATAACTCTTTGAGCCTTTCTTTCTTTTAGAATATTATTTTTCCAAGATGAATTCTTAGACTTTGGGAACTCTTGTGTTCACCTTTTCATATCCCTTGGATGGTTGGTCCATCAAAAAGTTTTGAAAATAACATCACATCATATAAACCTTAATGTATTACATTAGTAACAATAATAGTGAAATTTAAACCCACTTTTTTGCTAATAAATCAAGATAATTTCTCCACCAGCACTTGTTATCTAGGTAATGGGAAACATCTACACAATGGTCAAAACAAAAAAACCAACACAATATTTTTAAAAAAAAAACATAATTACAAAAATATGTTAGCAAAAAAATTACAAAATAATGATAACCTACTCTAATACCAATATGATTCATAAACTACATGAATATACCACTCTAAGTTTTACCAACATGGACCCTTTCAACAAGGGGTTGTTCTCAATTTTTATGTCATAGAACAACACCCAAAATGTTTTTTTAAGATGTATTCTGGTTCTTCTCACTAATATCTATAGTATAAAAAATAATATGCAACCCTTCACATGCTACATTAATTTCATATATTCTTTCACACTCTAAACATTCTACTACTCCATACATGATTTCAATTTACATGGTTGCATAGAGATGTAATACCAAATGTGAAGTTATTTAAACTTTAAGCATGATTTTTAAGATCTCTTAAATTTTTGGTATATTATCCTAGTTTTAATAAATGTAAATATGCAATCAAAGGAAAAAATACATCAAAAACAAATAAAAATAACACAAGACATACCCTACCAAAACTTGATGTGAGAAAACTCCAACAAGAGTGAAGCCATGTTTCCTCATCTCCAATATGTTTTATAGTTTAAAAGTTTTTGCATTCTTAGACTTACAAATAAAACCAACCTATGGCTCCCATAATCATAATGATCTATGCAATGTTTGGTGGAAAACTTGCCTTTCAAGTAATAAAAACTATTAAATTCAACTACCTCAGCTATGTAGTCTTCACCCTATTACCTAAAACTATGAAACAATGAGAAAAAAAGAACAAATACTCAAAATTTAAAATAAGTAATATGAATACAACTTCCATATATCTCATCTCACTTGTTATTTTTTAATATTTTCTCTTGATCTCTAATGTTCTCTTATGTTGTATAATCGATTATCTTACTGACTGAACTAGATGATATACATGATAAAAATTCTAATCATGTATTCAGAGAGCTTCACCATAGGTATAGGAAATTACATATTTTCCTATTTTTCATAAGGATATAGGTTTACATGGATATATGAGAAGTGGTTTAGATGGTTATATTATAACATATAATTCTTCTTCAGATTCAAAAGCATCTATATTTGGCACTTCCTTTTCATAGGAAGTCATTCTTTCATATCATACCATGGTATATACATACATTCCTATCACTTATATAATTGTTTAGATACCTTTATTTTAATTTGTACATAAATTATTTTCTTTTACTTCATTTCTACTTCTTCTATACCCATTCCAAGAATTCTTCTAACCTTTGGATTTATAATTTGGGCACTTGCCTTCTTAGTTTTCAAATAGATTCAAACAATCCAAAATAACTATCTTATAATGCTCTTTATACACATTATTTATGACACTCTACTTGTTAAATACTACATATCTATCATCCTATGGCTTTCATGTCACTTACGTGATCACATCTATCTCTTGCCATTTGGGAGCATCTACATTCTTATCTATTTCAATCATTTACACATACATTAGGGGAACATTGCTTGCCTTAATCCTAGCCATACTATGCTTTAACACATTGTTGATGATTTTTTGAATCCCTCTCATTTATTATATTTTATAAGCCTTACTTATTAGCACTTTTCAAATCTCTTAAGTTTAAATATTTCAAAAATTCTAAAAAACTATTTATGTCAAAAATTCAAAAATTCAAAATCAGGTCCTCTAAGCATTCACTTATTTTGTTAGCTTAATTATTTTCATATGTTATTTATTTCATGTTAATTAGATATAATTTTTTAATTTTGAATATAAAATGACTTTTTCATGGTATTTGAGTGTGATTCAAGACATACTATTACATGGTTCTTTGGTGTCAAGATTCCCTTTTTACCCAATAACCTTGTTAAATAGGGGGCACCTCTTCATTCTCTATGAAAAATTATACATGTTGTATTTATCCATAGAATCTATACCATATTGAGATATATATCTATATCTCCAAGAATCTGAATGGAACCACTAATGTTTGGAAAGGGGGTCCATAAGGTACTTAAATAAACCACTAAAAGGCTATAAGGCTCAAGGCTTTTATGGGCTACAAGATATCTATAGTGGCTATCTAATTTTATAGCTTACACCAAGATATAGATAGACTTGTAAACTATCTTATGTCTAGTAAGATAGAGTGTACAAATTATACATGTATCTCTAGCAGATATAACTATAGTAAAGCAAGTAGTTAAGACTAGACAACTGATTGCATACAAATTATGAAAAAAACAATGCCAAGTAAAGAAAGCTAACAAATTATATGTAAACTTAAAAGCAAAGGCACTTTCAGGCCAAATGATAGATGTTTTAATAAATAAATATGTTTTTAAGTAAGGTTTTAAGAGCATGCCTAATCTAAGTTTGATCTATCTTTCACTTTTAACACTATTGCTTTTTAACAATGCAATTTTCTAGTTTAGCAAGAGAGATTATTTATGCAACTTGTATAGTTTTTTTTGAGCATATAGAATTATATTATGTAATGATAAATTTTTCCAAAGAGGGAATGACATGTAATGTTAAATATTTCAAGAAATGAAAGTATTATTAACCACATATAAATGTAAGAAACTTTAGAAACTATTCTAAGCAATACTCTAAACAAGATAAATCACTAAAACCAATCAAACCTTAGCATGTATACTACTACAGATAAACAAGATTTTCACTTTGAAAAGCAAAGTGACCTGATATAAAACTCAAGAGAGATGTGAAAATTTTCTACCAACCAATTATCTAAGCTAAGAAGCAAGAGAGGAAGAGGATCAAGTTATGTGTGAGCTAAGTCCAGACCAAGAGTCAAAAGTTGTGAAAGAGGTGAAGGAAAAGTTGCCAATATGTGGAAGAGCCAATTTAAGGAGCACAAAAGATAGGTGCAATGGAGTCTTGAGGGAGCAAGGATCATCCCACAAGCTTTAGGAACATATGTAGAGAGAAATGTGAATCACAAAGAATAGTTGCAGAATAATAGGGCATCCCCTATCACAATAAAAGTTGTTGTGCTAAGGAAGAACCAAGAGAGATTCAAGGAGGACACCAAGCTTTGAGTGTGATAAAAAAGTGGAAAGATCAGATCAATAATGTAGGAAAGAGTGAAGAGAGAGGCTCAAATGAATGAGAATAAGGCATATATCTCAATGTGAATCTACCAACAAGCTAAAAACTAGCCATTAGGGCCCAAATAGGGCACCTTTTCATGCATTCTACCTAGGCTACATCTTAGGCCATAGATTTTATAAATGAAACATATGGCCTAAGCCATGGGTTTCCTCCCTAAGATCTGACCTTGGCCTAGAGGCCACCTAACTTGGTCAACAAGCATCCCAAAGGGCCCTGAGGGGTCCCTAGGGAGCTTATCTGGTGTGAGAAAAGACCAAGATGGGCTGAGGATGTGTAGGGGATGAGATTGTGATGTGGTAAAGGTCTAAATGAGTGGAAAATGTCTCTAATTAGGATAACCAGGGTTGGTAATCTACACATGATCTGATGGGTAATCATGGGGAGGGGTAGGGTCATAGGAAGTATGATTATATATGCCCCCAAGGTACAAGCAGTTGATGTTCAAATGAATAAGGAGTGGTGTGCAATATCTAAAATCCACAAAAAATCAAAGGAAAGCAAGAACTAAAATGATAGAAGAGAACATTACCTATACTTACTAGATAAGGATGGTGATAGAAGAAGTTGACAACATGATCCATGTTTGATATTACAAATGATACACAATCCAAAACCAACTCTAGTTCTAACTCTAACTTTAGCTCTTATATACGAGAAAAATAAGTAACATCAAATCAAATTGCAAAATCTAGAATTACAATCACTAAGGTGTCATCCCTAGTGTTCTCTTTATGAGGGATATGGGTGAATTGAACATCCTCAAAGAAGGAGAGTAAAGCATATGCCATCTTGAAGAGGGGGAGTAACTTAGAGCTAAGGATATCCTAGACACTAGTGAGTTGAGATAGAGCTAAGATTAAGTTAGAGAATAATTTCACATAGCACATGCCTAACTCATGAGCATAAATCAAGGTACTAATTATTTCATGATACTTAGCATGATTATTCATCTCAATGGTAAGTAAAAACTAGTTGTAACAAACTCATGGCCCCATAAATCATTGATAATCCAAACCACAACTGTCAATCCTAGGTTGACCTGATTACCACCATCTATTTGAGTCACCACTAAGAGGTGCACCATGATGGGGTTTGAGGATGAAAAACTAGCAACTACCGATAAGTAATCTCAAAATAAGGTAGAATAAGTGAGTTGCATGAGGGAAACAAATAATGAAACTAAGCCATAACTAATGTGGTTAACCAACATCAACTGTAGTAAGAGGCAACAAGGGAAAGTAGGATAAAGTTCAAAGAATATTAAGACCAATTGATAAGACCAGAGCAAGTCTCAAACCATTGTAGCTAGCTAAAAACCCTACCTATAACCACAATGAAAAAGAGAGAGGGAGTTAGAATGGATTGGCTATGAAAAAGTAGAGAAATGACTAACTAAAATAAGTACAACAAGTAACTTATATCCCAAGGTGCCCACAAGATAGGGCATGAGATTGAGAGATCAATGGGGACCTAGGAGGGGTCCTAAGGACCAAAACAAAGATATAGCAGGCCTAAGGAAACCTTATATTAAAAAATTTATGCCACTAATGTACTTAGAACATGTCAAAACCCATAATATGGAGGTTTCATGGTTTGGAACTAAACAAAGGGTAAAACACCCAAAAAGGGCCCAAAAAAAGCAAGAAAAAGGGCTAAAAAGAGGAAAAAAGAGTAAAAACAAAATCATTTTCAATATTTTTATCACTCTAAGAGAGAAAAAAGAGATCCCACAAGCTACCAAATCCAAAGTGGAGCAAACAATGACATAGACTCAGACCATATATGCATAGGATGATCTGGGTCAGTCTTTTGACCAAAACTTTTGTAAATTTTTTTCATTT
This sequence comes from Torreya grandis, assembly GCA_037957365.1. Lineage (NCBI taxonomy): Eukaryota > Viridiplantae > Streptophyta > Pinopsida > Cupressales > Taxaceae > Torreya > Torreya grandis. Next base: position 1,215,973 of record JARHVA010004808.1, on the reverse strand, counting down.
TTTGGGTTTGGGAGGCCCTAAACATATTTTGACTCATTTCAAATCATTTAATGGATGAATCAAGTGAAATATATATTAAAAATGATGGGTTTGGTGAGAGGATAAATATAGATAAAATAGCATCTTAAATCATGCCTTGGATGAAGAGAAATGAGGAGCCCTAGGGCTCCTTAGGGGGCCACATCCTAGGCCACAACCTTGTTAGGAAAATTCATGGGTTGGGGCATTATTAGGATATGGGGGCCATGATCTCACCCACTTCTAAGCTATGGTGTTTCCTAAAAATTCATGGCCTGGGGTAGTGAGACCTTAGGACAGGCTTCAGAGAGTCTGAAAGAGCTCAAGAGGTCTCAAAAGGGATAGAATAGGAAAGATGAGGGGGAAACAAGAAAGATAGGTAAAAACAATGGTTTTTAACTAAGTTTTAATCATTTCATGGCTAGTATACTAATCCATTTGCCTATTACTCACTTATGCAAACATGTGGAGGAGTTATCATACCCAAGAAGGGAGAGCCTTCATAGGTGAGGGAGTAACTAGCATAAAGAGAGACTGTGTGAGGTGACCAACTAGGAGAGAGTTCCATCATGGTTGTTCAAGGAGGAAGATGTTCTACCTATGGAGGACTAAGATCACCTGCAAAGTGTAGTACTTTGAAGACTAGTATATGTGCCTTCATTGTGTTACTCTAAGGACTTGGTGAATGTGTTGGTGAGCACATGGGTACCTATGAGGCATGTGTTCTAGATGGGGCCCAAGCTATAGGTCATCTTAAGCATTAATTACATCAACCACATCTATAGGGATAAGCTTATAGGGAGAGATATAGATCTATAATAGGTGTAGGATACAGCTGTAACCAAGCTCTACCTAATGGGACCCCACCCTCAACAGAATAGCCATGGAGAATAGATCATATAACTATCACCTAAGGTACCACCACTACAGATAATGATAACAAGCACTATGGTTAAGAGGCTCTATGTTGACTAGTGTATAGAGTAAATACCACTATCTTGGATAGGAGTTTTCTAATGTGTAGAGGGAGGACAGAGATATACCTAGGCCTAGTATATCTTGGGTGGACTATACAAATAACTAGATCACATCTGAAATATAGGGTCAAGCAAATTGACACAAGCTGCTTACTCATATATTGGGCTTACAAGAGGCTCCTACTAACATGGCTGAAGACACCATGGGGTAATGATGAATACCCTATATTAGAGGAGGACATTCTATAGGCTATATGATTCACAAATAAGGATAGGCTTGTATTGACCACCTTAGATTTATATTTAATGGGAAACAAGATCCATGATTTATACAAATCTTTAGTGTGGCTAGAGGATGCAGGGGTAGAGATCCATGTCAGATAGGAAGAGTTATAAGGTCCATATGGGCCATACCATCATCTAGGGAGATAGGCTCTAGAAGAATGGGAGAGATCACAACATAGGCCAGTTGAGGTTGAGCACGATAGGTAATTGAGATAGAGTGAGGGGTAGCTGTGGATAGAGATAGCCACATTAAGGACCACCACGACTAGGATGAGCATGACCTATTAGAGGGCCACATAGGCCATTTACATGACCAAGTAAGACAAGTTTATTTTTTGTATATCACTTTATCTTTGTATTGATCCTTAACAAGAACCAATATGTGACTAATATATGTGCTCTTTGTGTGTGTAGGAGACCAATGTAGCTAGATTAAACCCCAAGTAGACCTACTACTAAGGAAGATATTTCTTAATGTGGTAGTGACACCATTGCTAGAGTGGGTGTTATATCTACCAGTGGGGGTAGATCCACATACTCACTTATATCATGTGGGTGCTCAAGTTTCACTCTAGCCAATGAGGGCATGACACCAAATACCACATCTAAATGTCGAGTCAACATAGCATGAAGTAGCCAAAATATGACTCAAGATAGCTATAGCATAGCATGAGATATATATAGCATGAGCCAAGGCATGACAATTTAGAGCATAAGATAATATTAATACTCTATGGGCTAAGCTAGCTTGAGAGTATATTAGAAGAGTGAATGTGCCTAGAGATGGGGTAGATCGATAGGCTACCCTAGAGCAAACTATGTCTTGACTAATTGTTAGACAAAGATTGAGGTCTCTATTATAGGCATGACTACCATATATAGATCTTAGTCATAGGGTGACTAGGATAGTTTTGAATGTATAGCCACATACATGGTAGTTTTGGGGACTATGATCCCTGGGGACTAGAGGAAGCCATGTGATGTACCTAAAGAAAAAACATGTATTTTTTGTGATATATATATAATTATTTTTTATTATTATCACATGTGTGTATATTATTTTGTGTGTATGATGTGTATGTTTTCATATGATATAGACTACTAGATACGTGTGATTATATAATAGGAACTGCTAATAAAAAACCCATGTGCACACACATATACAAGTAACATGAAGGTTAGTGATGTAAGAAAAGAGGAAAGTTTCACCCTACTACAATAGGAAACTTACTTGAAGGGTCATGCGGGCCCTAGACATGAAATGTCTTGATGTAAAACCCATTGATTGGGTACCATAAGGGATCACATTCAAGGGTTAAGAGATGATAAGCCCCATTATTAAGAGGTGGTGATAATAAAGGGGCCAAACCACTTGTGTGCAAGTTTTCCCTTTTTATGGTGCTCCTTGTCAAAAATGAGGACCATAACACCTACCTTGAATGGATGAGGGTGAACCAATTTCTTAAATTAGTGGCATTAACGATAGTAATAAGCATGTTTGTGCTCAATAGTGGCTAGGCATCACTCATCTAGCTGCTCAAGCTTGGTGAGGTGAGCGACACATTCTTACTCATCATAGAGGGATCCAAATGTCTTAACCTAAAATGAAGGGATTAAGACCTCTATGGGAAAAATGGCCTTTGACCCATATATGAGAAAGTATGGGTTTTCCCCATGGCCATCTAAAAGCTAGTTTGGTAAGCCCAAAGGGTAGGATAGAGCATGAGATGTGATTCCCTCTTAGACTGGGTAATGATACAAAAAAACATCTTCTTAAAAGTCTTATTTGAATACTCTACTTGCCCATTTCCCTATGGGTAATGGGTGGAAGACAAATGGAACTTGAACCCAAAATTTTTAGCAAGCTCATGCATCTTGGGGCTTTAGAATCTCTAGCCATAATCATAGTAAGAACCCCAAACCTACAAATAAGCTAGTTTAGGACAAACTTGGTGATGGTCTTCCCACACATGCCACTAAGAGGCATGGCCTCAACCCACTTCATTAAATAGTCTATGGTAGTGATGAACTAGTGATGGCCATTAAAAGAGATAGGTTTGAAATCACTAACAAATTTGATAGACCAAACCAAGAAGGGAAAAGGGGTTAAAATAGAATGTAAGAGGCCTATAAGGGCATTGATGGCATCCCTGGTGACTTGGCACATCTTACACTTCTTAGCATATTAGATTGCATTCTTAGCAATAATTGATTAGTAGTATCCCATCCTAATATATGCTAAGTGATGGCTTGCCCTCTCAAGTGGCCACTATAAACACTTCCATGAGACTCCACTAATGTGAGATGAATATCCTTAGGGGTGAGGCACTACATCAACACACCATCTAGACCCCTCTTCAACAAGATGCCACCTATAATGACATAGTGAATAGTAAGTTTATAGATTTAATAACATTCTTATGAAGGAGCATTAGTGGGATAAGACTGAGTCTCAAGGTAATGGATAATGTATTTATACCAATCACACTTGATACCTTAGTATAGTCGACCAAGTAGACCATCTCATCAGGAAATGTATCATCAACTAATTTTATGCTAGGATTGGGTAGTGGGCACTCAACGAGTTACTCAGCTACACCAAAACCCTTGGTGTAATTTTGGTTAACAATGTAAAGGTCAAAGTCATGAATAAGCATGATTTATGTCATAGTTTGGCCAACAAGGTGTGTCTTTCCAAGTAGGTAGTAGAGTGGATTAGAGTAGACAATTATGTTGGTGGTTTACCCCAACATGTAATGTCTCATATTATCTATATCAAAAATGAGAGAGAGGAACTACCACCTAATAAGAGAATAGTTGAGCTCAGGTATAACTAACATGTGAGAGATTTAGTAACTCTCTCTCTCTCTCTCTCTCTCTCTCTCTCTCTCTCTCTCTCTCTCTCTATCTCTCTCTCTCTTTGTTAGTGTCATCCTTTTGACATAGCATGCCCCCAATGGAAAGATCAGTGATAAAGGTGTACAAGATGAACTCACAACCCTCAATTAGTGCCATCAGGATGGGAGGATTATGAATCATTCACTTCAATTCTTTAAAATCCACTTGTACTTTATTAAACCATAATAATGGCATGTTCTTACATAGGAGATGTGTGAGGGTATGGATTTATAAGCATACTCCTTAAGGAAACATCTAATGAAGTTGAGCCTTCCCAAGAATGACTATGACTGAACAAGGTTGTGTGGGAGAGCAATATCAAGGATTGCCTTGATCTTCTTAGGATCTACTTTAATATCCCTTTGTAAAATGAGGAATCCAAGAAGATTTTTGATAGAGATGTCAAAAATACACTTCTTAAGGTTAAGGCTGATGTGATACTCTCTAAGATGATCAAATATGATCTTAAGGTCTTGCACATTCTCATCCCACTTATGGGATTTATCGAGGAAATCATCAACATAAAACTCAATAATATTATGGATAAGGTCATGAAAACTATATGTCATTTCATGTTGATATGTGGCCCCAAACTTATTTATATTGAAAGGCATGATGGCATAATAGAAATTACCCCATGAGGTAGTGAATGTTTTCTTGTGTTGGTCTTTGGGTGCAATTTAGATTTGGTTATACCTTGAGAACCCATCCATTAGGGACATGATCTCAAATCTAGCTATGTAATTAATAATTTGGTCAATCAAAGGAGTAGGAAAATTATCCTTTAGGCAATCCATATTGAGATCCTAAAAGTCTATGTACATCTAAATAGTTATATTCTTCTTAAGAATAGGAATAATGTTGGAAACCCATTGGGGTAAATCAACAACCTAGATGAAACCAACTCAAATGAGCTTCTCAATCTTAGCTTTTACTAACTAGGATACTTTAACTACCATTGGTCATTACTTTTGGTGAATGGACCAAGTCCCATTCTCCATAACGATATTACAGACAATGATGTTAGGATATATGTCTTTCATATTTATGTATTCCCAAGTGAATACATCCAAAACTTCATGAAATAAAGTGACTAAAACATCCCATTCCTCTGGATCAAGGATAGAACTAATCTTGATGATCTCTGGCATATATAGATCCTTCAACATCCATAACATGGCCTTCCTCAAAGCACTTAAGCACAGGAGGGATAAATTGATCTAACACCTTAAGTTAAACTATGAAGACATTCATGATGGGAATGTCAGGGGTTGGGCCATTAGTGAGAGAGATATCCAAACATAAATAATCAAGAGGATAATAGTACTTACGATAAGCTTTCATGAGCTTGGTGTAATCCTTTATCTCCTTGAATAGGTTGTGTGTCATAACATGAATTAGATAGCACTCGAGATCAAACTCAACTACTCTATCAGTCTTAGTAGGAGACATATTGATATAGCCTATACTCTAATGGGAAAAGTGTGATGTGATTAAAATCTCAACATCTAGGGATATGTCTTAAAAGAGATCGTTGAGAAGAGATGAACTACCATGGCATCACAGAGTGAAAGAGGGAGTTGTTTGATGCATGTCAAACTCTAAAGGAATAAATAGTAATTAGTACTTAGCCAAATCATAACATTCATCCTTGAAAAAATGAGAATCAAAAGTAGGGGTGTATGAGAATCCACAAAGCCCCATCAGGAGATATTCAAATCCTTACCTGAGGGATTTGTGTTTGTGTATATCAATGCCTAGGGATATGAGTCATCCTCCATGGTATGAACCTCAACTTGATGAAAAAACTAAACCATGTGAAATATGGATGACATGATGGTATACATGGTAGTGATCCAAGGATGGCTAAGAATCATATTACATGAAATATCTGAGTCTAGCACACAAAACTCTATCCTGACTATGTTAGGGGCAAACTTGATTTGGAGCTTCACATTCCCCACTAATGCAACTATGTCATTGTTGAAACCAACACAATTATGGTAAGAATTAGAGAGCTTCTTTTGATTTATCCCAATCTTTTTGAACACATGTAGGGGCATGATATTTAATGTAACTCCTTTATTACTGATGCATCTCTTAACATGACAGTCATCGATAGAGGTCTCATTATAGAGATATAACTAATACTTATTTACAAGAATTGAAGCATCTAGAAAAGAGGTAGGGTTGAAAGATAGGATGGGAGGGTGAGGGTATATGAATGTATCAAATTTGAAAAAAACTTTAGCATCATCTTATAGTAGATCCTCACAAGAGAGACAAATATTATCAAAGATGAGGCCCATTTTCTCATAGAAATGGCAAAGAAGGTCCCAAATGGATATCCCAGCTAAGAGGCCCTATAACTCATCTATGATGGAGTAAGGATGTTATCAAGCCTAGGGAGAGATGTTTCATCAAAATTCAGATATGACTTTGGGATTCCCTACCCTCATGGGCTAGATAGGAGTCCTAATACCACTAATATCTCCAATATGGTCAGTGACTCAACCTAAGTGCATGTTGACAAAGCACTCATACCTAGTAGATGCTATGTCAATAGTAGCAATTACCTTGCTACTCTTTCATTTGGATTTCCCTCTCGAGTTAGCCTGGGAAGAGGAGTCAAAAGAGGTAGAAGAGAAAAAAGGATAATGAGGGGCCTTAGTCTATAATTTCTTCTTTTTCTTCTTCTTCTTCTTCTTCTTCTTCTCCTTGTCATGGTCAAGTAGAGGCTTCTTAAACACATTCAATTTGTAGTTGGGTTTTGTAAGAGGAGAACTTTGAGATGAAGGTGAGGCTTTCACACCAAAATTTTGGGTGGCATAAAAATCATACCCCTTAATCTAATGATAATTTTAAAACTTGGTAGGGTCATAAGGAAAAACCTCCATTATTTTACTTTCCTTGATTTAGAAGCCTTTTTTTAGTTATAATTTTACTTAAAGCATTCACATTGTAGTTATCCTTCTTGTCCTTCTTCTTGGGAGGAGAATTAGAATACCATCACTAATTGCATTGTAGTTATGATCATGCGAAGAATATGAATTTTAGGTTAGTATGAGATGCATACCCAAGCATACCTAAAATACTTTAATCTTTAGACACTTATTAAAAGCTTCATCATATGAGGTGGGTTCATGCTTGAGGACTTCAAGGTGAACCTCCTACCTCAATGCTCATGTGAACATGTCATAAAGTCAATCATCTAAGAACTTGGTTCTACATGTATAGATGGTTGAATGACACATATGCACATAATCAAAGTTCAAATCACCCTTGTCATACACCATAGATGTGAGTGATTGGATGCTAAAGTTAAAAAGTATGGAGATATCAAAGTACTAGAAGAAGTCATCCAAAAGGAGATGGAAGCTAGAGAGAGAATATAAAGGTATATTCTAAAACTAGACTAGAGTTTTAACTCATAGAGAATGAGTAAAGAGCTTCAACATCATGCCTTCATCCTATTCCCAATCCATACATGCCATAATGAATGATGTAATATGCTATATGGGACTAGAGTCTTGAGTCCCATTCAACTTAAACAATTTAGGGATATGACTAGGAAGGGGAATAACATGTACCCAATGGGCTAGAGAATTCTAATAGAGATTCTCATATTCATGGTTGATAATGGGCTAGAAATGAGCTCTATGAGGGGGATCATAATGGTGATTATGTTGCCTATGCCCATAGACATCATCATAATCATGACCATGGGGAAGATGATATAGAGGTAACTTCTGATTGGGAGGATGCTCATAGTAGAAATCATCTCTACCATGGGGTAGGGAATGACCACAAGAAATATAACATTCCCCACAAGGATGATGGGATGATGTGATATACTCATTAAAATGATCATGATGACTAAATTTTCCCTGATGCTAGTCACATGCTACCAAGTTATGGTCAATTGGAGGGTATGGATGCTCATGAAAGGCATCCCATGGATTTATAGTCCATATGGTGGTGATCAAAATTAACATGCTCATCTAAAACTATAAATTAAGGGTTTAGAGGATGGGAAGACTCCTCATGCCAAAGATACCTTACTAAGTTGGAATACCTATGATCCATAGCATGGATATGAGGGTATTCTTATTTTAGATTCTCCTACCAAGAAAGAGGTGGGGAACTCACACAAGAACTAGTCAAGTCACTTTAAAATGAATTGGTGTGAGCTTTATCTCCAAAATAAGCATGTCTCTAACTCCTAGAGGATAAGGATGCACTTCATTTACCTAAAGGCATATATGTAAATCATCAATGATCACACGTATCTTGTCAAGTCCCAGTCACTCAAGGGGATCCTCCTCACCTTGAATGGGTGAATGAGATGTGGTATATGGCTAAGAAGAAATATCTTTAGATGAATGAAACTTAGACTGGTGAAAAGGAGACTAAGTCTATTAGCTATAATCCTACTAATCTTGGTCCCTTTAAAATGAAAGAGGGTGTAAATCACTATGCTAGGTTGAGGGAACCTCTTGGATCCTATGATGTGCATTCCATTTTAGTTGTGACTTGCTCATGAGTGAGCTTAGGGATGAGACCCTGAATCCAATGGGATTGGCATCCCAAGGGTGGAAGACTAGCCATATATGTAATGAAGAAAGAGCAACATGGAAGATAATAGAAAAGGCAAACTGATGGAGAATCAATAGAGATATTGAAATAAAACCAAAGCAAGAGAAAATAACCAAGGTAAAAGTTGAAACATAACTGAAATCAAAGCCTAATAGCTAAAAGAGGGGAGTTAGCTAAGAGGGCTCTAAATGGGATCAAATTAGTGTGACACTATATGTGAGGTCCTATCAAGCATTCCACAATGTAGCTCCAATAATTTGAATGGAACCACTAGTGTTTGATAGGGGGTACATAGGGTATTTAAACAAACCACTAAGAGGATATAAGGCTCAAGGCTTCTATGGGATATAAGAGATATATAGTGGCCATCTAGTTTATTGGATTGCACCAAGATATAGATATACTTGTAAACCAAGTTAGGGATAGCATGATTATGCTCAAAAAGGACTCTAATAGATTTAACCAAAGTAAATCAAGTAGCTAAGACTAGACAATTGATTGCATACAAATTATAGAAACAACAATGTCAAGTAAAGAGAGCTAACAAATGATATGTAAAATTAGAATCAAAGGCATTTTTAAGACAAATAAAAGATGTTTTAATCAATAAAGATGTTTTCAATCAATGGTTCAAGATCATGCCTAATCTAATTTTGAGCTATCTTTCACTTTCAACACTATTATTTTCAGAGAGAGAGAGAGAGAGAGAGAGAGAGAGAGAGAGAGAGAGAGAGAGAGAGAGAGAGAGAGAGAGAGAGAGAGAGAGAGAGAGAGAGAGAGAGATTATTTATGCAACTTATATAGTTTATTTTGAGCATGTGGAATTTTTTTATTCAATGCGAAATGTTTCTAAAGAGGGCATGACATGTAATGGTAAATATTTCAAGAAATGAAATTATTTTTAACCACATATAAATGTAATAAACTTCAAAAACTATTCTAAGTAATAATCTAAACAAGCTAAATCATTAAAATCAATCAAACCTTAACATGTATACTACTACAGATAAATAATATTTTTAATTTTCAAAGCAAAGTGACCTCATATAAAACTCAAGAGAGATGTATAGACTTTTTACCAACTAATTATCCAAGCTAGGAAGTAAGAGAGGAAGAGGATCAATATATGTGTGAGTTGAGTCTAGACCAAGATCCAAAAGTTGTAAAAGAGGTGAAGGATAAGATGCCAATTTATAGAAGAGCCAATGCAAGGATCACAAGAGACATGTAAAATAGAGTCTTGAGGGATCAAGGATAATCCCACAAGATTTAGGAGTATCTGTAGAGAGTAATGTGAATCACCAAGAATAGCTATAGAATAGTAGGGCATCCCTTATCACAATAAAAGCTATTGTGCCAAACAAGAACCAAGAGAGATTCAAGGAGGCAACCAAGATTTGAGTGTGATGATCAAGTGGGAAGATTAGAGCAATAATGCAAGAGATATTGAAGAGAGAGTCTCAAATGAATGAGGATAAGGCATATATCTCAACCCTAATCTACTAACAAGCCAAAAATTAGCTATTTTTAGTTGTTTGCGCCCAAATACGGTACTTTTTCATGTATTATGCTTATGATGCAGCCTAGGCCATGGATTTTATGAATTAAATGTATGTCATAGGCCATCAATTTCCTCCCTAAGCCATGTCCTAGGCCTAAAGGACACCTATGGTGGTTAACAAGCCTCTGAAAGGGCCTTGGGGGGTCCCTAGGGAGCCTATCTAACATGAGAAAGGGCCAAGATGGGTTGAGGATGTGTATGGGATGAGAATGTGATGCGAGAAAGTTCCAATTGAATGGAAAATGTCTCCAAGTGGGATAACCAGGGTTGGTAATCTACCTATGAGCTTATGTACAGTCATGGGGAAGAGTAATGTCATAGAAAGTATGATTATAATATAATACACATGTTTTTACAAACACTCAAACTTTACATTATGTTATATTGATATGTTATTTGTAAACAATGACATTAATACATATGATTTATGTAGACTAGTCTCATTTACTCTATGCTTCTTTTCAAGTTCTTACTTTATTACATGATAAGTTAAGACTTGCTTTCTTATTGTGTGTGTCCCATTGGCCTTGCGTGTGAAATATATAAATGTTCTTTTTTTAATGTAATTCTCATGTCATTTGTGTGTGGCCCTTGGTCTTGTGTGTGTATGTGACATTCACATGTCCCTTATATGTCATTTTTGGGTCTTATATGTGATATTATATGAAAATTACATGATATTGTGTGATATTTATTTTATGTTCATTTTTTTTATTATGGTGCCATGATTTATATCATGTATTTATTATATTCTATACTCTTAGTTTTTTCTATGATACATATCATGCACATTCTTCTTAAATATTTCAATGTTATATTTGTCTAACACATATTTTATATACAATTCAATGCTATATTAAATATTATGATGTAATAAAATTCACATGTTCAAATATGCTAGCACATGATTACATCTTTCATAGTTCTCTTTTGATTTTGGTGATTTGTATGCTATGTCTCTCATTTTAGAAGGGGCGCATCACAATGGGCTTATCTTGAGAAGTCAAATCCTCATGAGCATCAAAATTTTAGATTTATGTCACTATACAGTTTTCAAAATTACATGCTTTATACTTTTTAGATTATGGGGGCATGTGATATGCATGTTTACTCACTCTTATAGTATATATTTTCATACACTTGATGTAGATGCATGGGCATGTTTAAAATAGTTAAAGTTACAAGTTTCAAGTTTCAAAAATTACAAGTTCAATTGGCCTTTAATATATTTTCAATAAATAAAAAGGGGCATGATATTCATTCATGTTCATGTTACTACTTTACAACTTTCAAATTTCTCAAGTTAAAAAATTTCTAAGGTACAAAGTTTTAAATATAATATAGATCCATCTACAGTGGTGTGATTTATCTCATTTTGTAAGTGGGCCATGTTGGAGTATAGTGAAAATCAATGTCTATGGTTTAAATTTAACATTCTAATGTAGTAAATAACATTTTATGGTTTCACCTCTTCAATTATTTTAAAAATTAATCTACACATTCATAAGAGAGTTAAAGCACACAATATTTCCAATTCATGGGTTTTCACTAGTTTTCAAATTGAGAGTTGATGCCTCTCAATTCACCATGGGTTTAATATTTCACAAAAAGGCTCAACAAGGGGGAATGCACTTCTTCAATATAAAGTTACAAGGGGGAATGCACTTCTTCAATATAAAGTTACAAGGTAATAAAATTACATATTCTTTTAGGTGTATAATCTACTTGCTCTCTTTTCAAATTTCAAATTTTGAGTTTTAAAATTTTAATTTTCAAATATGGACAATAAATAATTTTAGTGGCATTATTGCAGGTTTTGTATTAAGGCATATTTCATGATCAATATTTACATCAAAATCAAAAATATATATACACACTTAAGTTTGAATATCTTTTAATCTAGTAAGTTCACTTCATTGTGTCACTAGAATAAAGTGGGGGGGGGGGGGGGGGGGATATGTAGACACTCAAAATTTATCATTAAATGTTTGATAAGATTTAATCTTGACATCTTATCTCTGCTTGGTCTATTTTTCATTATGTTAATTTGTAATCTCTATGGGATAATTCACTATTTATAAAATAATTTATATATCCTTTTTTTTCTTAAAAAATCCTTCCATTCAAATCTACTCAGTCTTTGTCCTTTTAAGACATGACTACACTAGGCAAATAGGGCCACACTATAACATTTTCCACAAGTGTGGCATTATCCCCCATGCTCTAATAATAACTTTTTAAATTTGATGAAATGAATTTTAACCCTCTCAAATTTTTATCATGGTTGGTTAGTGGAAATATTAAAAAATATTTCTCTATATAATCACATCAAGGCCCTCCAAACACAACTAGTAATCACTTGGCAATTCAATAGCACATTAAACAAAAGAGCAATATTCTTTCCAATGTGAATTATGAAGCATCCTATCAATCATACGTCAAAATATAAAATTATTTTATTATAGGTCAATGGTACTCATATTCAATCATTCAATATAATTTATAAAGTTGAATTCATATAATAAACTAAAGATTTGCACACTCATCCTAGAAGGGAGAACTAGATCGATCTGAGGCCTTTTTGGGTTACATAGGTAGTACTCAACTTACATATTGATTTTTTAAGGTAGTTCATTTATTCCCCTTTCATGATTACTCCTTTCAATTTTATTTAAATTGTGTTTATTATGCAAGAGTTAGGATTTAGATTGTGTATGTATTTTGTGCATCAAATCAGTACACATAATCAAACAATAAATCTTTGCAAATAATTACAGGTACCCAAATGAAAAAATAAATCACATAATTAATTGGATGAATATGAAGTCAAAAAATAATCCTGAGGTACAACCCTATCCACCTAGTGTGGCATTATTATAACACAATTTGAAATCCTACTTTTGATTACGACATAACTTATAGATATTTTTAGACAATTTCCGTCCACATTCAACATGCATAATTAGCATAAAACTAGTTTGATATAGGTTTACATATATGTTTGTAAATCTAATATTTTTATTTCACTTTAAATTCTATATATTTTGTATTTTACATTTAGATCTATATATTTTTATATATCTAAATCAATTTTCAATAATTTATTTGTTTTTAGAATTTCATTGTTAAATAAAAAAAGAACACCAAATAGAGACATAGATCAAGAGCCAAGTGGATAAAAGAATAATATAAAAAATAAATTAAAATTAACATGATTAAAAAGATAAAAATACAATCTAACATCGTCAAAAGATTAAAATAAGAAATAAGAGCCAATGGAGTATCCCTAGGAGATCAAGGATACCCTAACTCAACACTTTGATCTTTATCTTTCATAAGAGGAGGTTGAAAGAAGGGAGTAAATATATGTCTTCCTCAACAATATTCTTAATTTTATCATTAAGTCCAAAAATAAATATCTCTAGAAGCCTATAGCACTAGAATAAGTCAGATTTTCTCTCTTTAACATAGCAAGAAACTAGGCTCTAGGCTTGGATGGTTTCCCAGCTCTCTTATTTCAAAAAAGTTTGGAGTTCATGGGAATTAAAATCCCATAAGTAATTCATTAATTTTTTATCTCTTAATTTATTCTCAAAATTATGAATGTTATGTTCTTGTCCCTCATTTGAAAAAATGGTAAGAAGCATGAATATTTTAGACCCATTTCTCTTTATACATGGTCAATAAAATGATTTTGAAAATTGTAACTAATAGGTTGAATAAAATCATACTCTTGATCATATAAAAATAATAAGGGATTTTTATGGAAGGGAAAAAAATATTGGATGGGATTGTCATGGTTCATGAGTTCATTCATTCCTCAAACAATAATAAAAGGAAAGGGCTCTTGATCAAGTTAGAAATAACAAAAGCTTATGACAAAGTCAACTGGGATTACTTGAATCATACTTTGGGGAGATTAGAATTTGATTAAAGGTGGATAAAATGGATAATAAATTCCTATTATTCTCCCAAGATCTTGATCCTCATAAATGGATCCCCATAAAGTCTTTTCATTAGCTCCAAAGAGCTTAAGAAAGGGGATCCTCTATCTTCTTATCATTTTATCATCCTGGCAAAAGCTTTAGGATGTTACTTCAAATATATACAAATTATCTGCATCCTCCAAGCCTTTATTGATGGTAATAATTTCATTTTCCACCCCACATCTTCAAGAATTCAAGGAAATTAAAGATACCCTAGATGTCTATGAAAAATCCTAGGGTCAAATGGTAAAAAAAAGAGAAAACTATTATTTTTTGATCTATTATAATCAACAAGAACATAATTTTTAGAGTAATAAAGTTAGAATTGTTAAAGTGGGATTTCTAAAAAACTATTTAGGCATTCTTAAGTATAAATGAAAGAAAATATGGCATCACTAAAGTGGAGTTTCCAAAGATATATTTAATATTTATTATGATTAAATGGAATCTAAAAACACGTATATGGAATAGTATAGTGGATGAAATCATATATAAGCTACATAAGTGGAAATGAAATGAATTTTGTCATCTAGTATAATACTACAATCAAATCAGTGCTTCAATTTATCCATAATTATTAAACTTCCAAAGAAAATGAAAATGAGTGTTCAAAATATAAATGGTGGTGTAATTATCCCATTGGGATATTCTAGTCGCTCTAAATATCCTTTGAGATACATGAAATGTAGCCCCAACTATGATATGTTGGAGGCTATGGCTTGAGATAGACTCAAGGATTTTTTAGATAAGGAAAAGAGAGGATTACAACAAATTTTAAGAGTTCAAAAAAATATTATTAAGAGTTCAAAAAAATATTATTAAAATTATCTCAAATAGTGGGAGTGTAAATAATAAAAAGGCTAACCGAAGTGAGATGAACATTCTCAAGCATTAGTCACAAATTAGGGTGGCTAGTTTTGACAAGATGAAGTAAAAAAATGAAAATAGGAAATATAAAGGGGGTGGGATAACCCCTGAATTGGTTGGAACAAGATAAAATTTGATTAAGGTTCAGAATAGAATCTAGGTGATCTTAGGGGAAGGTATCTCATCAAAAACAATAATGGGGAAGTCATCATTTTTGGGGCCTCATACACTAGGAATAAATCTAAAAACATGGTGGAAGGATTCAATTTAATTATGGCCTTAACTCTAGCCATGAAAAATGATGATAAAAATATACTTCCAAATTACCATTAATGATTCTAAAGTAAGAAAGATGAACAACTGGAGAATGCAAAGTATAATTGAATAAGTTACAAATCTAAATACTAACTTCACGTAAATTGAGTTTTTTCATAGCTATAAAAGTAAAAATAAAGTAAGAAACTATTTAGATAAATATGAATTATAATGCAATAGACAAATTCATTAAAGGTATTTAGGTGGAACAAGAGGACAATCCCTAGTATAGTAACTTGGAAAGTATTGTCTAATTCGATAATAGTAAAAATGACAAAATTGATAGTAAATATGGTAGAAATACAATTTGATCATGATTATGTTTAGTTATGATATTATTTTAATCCTAAGTTTTTTATATTAGTGATATATACTCCACCTTATTGTTTTGATTTTTAAAAGGATACAATTACTAGAATGAATGCATGTATTAACATTAAGTTCAAGAAGTGTGAAATTATTACTCCAATGAAATTTTTCTAAAAAAGAATTGTATATCAACAAATATATAAATAATCTATGTGGATGATGTTACTATTTGGAATTATATATATGCATGGGAGGAATATAAAAATAATCAGTATACTCATTGTGTCAACTTAGATCAAAATTGGCATCTTGCTAAGTGAATGTCAAAAACATTTCCGCTAGTTTAGACGACCTTTAATCAGAAATAACAAGTTATAGAGTTAGGAATCTTACCTCTTTTTTATCTTAAAATGTCTTCACAACAACAATCCTCTTAAGCAAAAACTACCTTAGCCTTCTCAATGTGTATCACTTTCATATTATCCCCAACTTCAATGTTCTATATTCTCATTATCAATATAGATCATTCATGTTTATATGATATAGATCTAGAATATTTCCATTTGAATTACCTCATATCTCCTTTGAGATAGGAGCTTAAAGTGCCATTTTTTTGAAAATAATAATATCTGAAATTGGAGACAGTTTTAGAGACACTTAGACCAAAAAAAATTGATAGTGCAAGAAGATGAATTGTGACATTTTGAATGTAGTTTTTAAATCTATAAAAAAATACCCAGATGAGAAAAATATTCAAAATTGCTGCATTTTTTATAATGACAATATTTTTTATGAAAAAAATAACTAGACTGCATGTGTATGAACACACATTTTTGGAGTAAATGAATGAAATTTAGTATAAAATTACATATATGGATAGATAAAATGTCAAAGATTTTTTAAAATATTTTTTCTCAATTTTTTAATTAATATATATTTTTTGATTTAATTTATAATTCAATAAAGATGAAAAACTAAAACCACAAGTGTACAAACATAACTTTTTAACCTTAACCTCATAAAAATATTTTTTTAAAAGCATAGCTAATGAAGTTGAGATATAAGTTTTATTAAAATTCAATTAACCGTTAAAATTATAAATTTATTTATAATGATATATGTATGAACCATAATGAGGAATGTTGTGTATAAATTGAGTAAATTAAAGAAAATTGTCTACTTAAATGTGTTTTCAAAGGCATAAAAAGCCTTATAAATTTAGTGAAATTCATGTGGGGTTGTCTAGTTTAGATATGAATGTTATGTTTAGATCCTCCAAGAATAAAACCATGGCTATTTTGGACATAAGTGTTGACATTTTGGCCTCTTAGGCAAAAATTTAACCTCTACACCATTGCATCAATTTTCCTTTTACAAGAGCTCTAAATGAGGTCTTATGAAAGTTTTATCATAATTTAAGGTTATTTTGCAAAGGTTAAGGCATACTTGATCCATGGTAAAAATAATTACATGGTGATCTTCCAAGATGACATGGTGTTCTATAGTAGATGAGGGAGTTAGAAGCAAAGTTGGTAAGATAGAAACTTTATCTTTTCAAGTCTTAGCAAAGTTTAAGATAATTTTGTGGAGATTAAGGTTTTACCTTGTATTTCTCTTTTGATTGTTGCAATCTTTGAATGTGACTTCATTAAAGGATATCAAATGGGAGCCAACACCATGTGTAGATTTCAAAGGAGGATATTTTAGGCCATTTGGAATATGATGAAGACCATATTATATTTCCATTATTTGTACATACATCTAAGATGTCATCTTCACCCATTTCTATTGTCATTCACTTTTGAAATGTTTTTATTCATTGTTTTAACTCCAAACACATCATAATGTTATGAATGGTAGGGAAAGAAGGTAAATAATGTGTTTTTTATGTTAAAATATTAGTACATATGTCAAGAAGGATTTCATTAACATCTAATGCATAGTTATGGCAGAGCATTTTCCCCCAAATAGACAAGTTTCTTTATGGAGAAGAGACTATGTAAGTTTTTTATGGTGGACTAGAGTATGTAATAACCAAATGGATCATGAAATAGGGTGATATAGTACAAATAAAACCTCCTCAATCCTAAAATCATTGCAAAATAGAAGTTACAATCCCAAAATAGGGGAAAAATCATTCAAGTCCTCCATCGAGTTGTAGGCAAGCAAAGAAGGTCAATAAGTTTAGTGTTGGTTCATAGAGGAGATAGAGTGTCAATTAAAATGATCTTAGGTGAAGTATAATACCCATATTACCTTCTAATACATGTTAAAAAAAATTATTTTGAGAGGTAGAGCTCTATGAACAATCATTAATAACTCAGTTGCCTCTAAAACCCTAGCAAACCCCATGACCTCAGGTTTCTCCCTTTGAAGGCATTTTAGAGCTTGATGGATGTATGTTAGTTATTTTATAAAAATTTAAAGAGGTTTATCACCCCTTAAAATACAAATTTACAAGCAAACACCCATGGGCTAGACCTATAAATGGCAAGAATTGTTGTGTGTTATTAATTTTGACATGATAGGTAGGCTTCTTGAAGGTATAATGTATTTTCATTATTGAAAGTGGTTATAATAAGGTGGATAAAATTATAATAATTTTTTTATATTATATCAAACTTATTAAAACCTCCTAAAATCATAATCAGAGCTGAAACATGAAGAAAATAGTATAAGCATGCATGTTAAGCATGATTGTATCAAGTCTATATCAAGGTTGTAGAAAAGTTTTTATGGTTTTGAGGTATATCAAGACCTGATAATGATTTTATAAAGGTGTTAAAAAAATTATCATACCTCATAAAATCATTAATATGGTCATATTTCATTGAACACAAAAAAACAACATGATTATGCATGCCAAACATGATTGTGTACAGTCTATAGGTGTAGATATGAAGAGAAAATGCATATTTTGTATTGAATATGATGTCAAGAGGATTTTGATGAATTTTAGGGACCCTAATTAATATTTAAATTGTGGATATACTCATTTTAATGAGATTAAATCATCAAAAAAGGGTCATTAGGGTCAAGATTGTTAAACTACCTATAAACCCTAGGTATGGATAAATCAAGTTTCAAGACTATTTGAGGGGTAAAATAATTTGGAGTAATATATGTAGACCTTTTATGGGATTAATAAGAAATAAAATAGGTATTTTTATAAAAAATAAGTATCATAATGACTTTTCATACCAAAACCTTATCTCGACCTTCACCTATGGATCTGCAAGTTTGATGTCTTATTTCTCACATGAGAAGTTAAATGAGCAAGTGCATGGGTTAGAATGGACTTAAGGGATGTTGGTAAGGTTTTTATACTCCAAATTAATTGAATTTTTTATTCCATTAGGGTCTCAAATCTATGAATAATTATTAAGAAGATAGAGACCTTAAAACTACCTTTATTGCCCTTAAGGAGCTCGATGACTGCAAACATCCTTTTGGTAAATCCAATGCACCTAAATTACCTTGAAAACTCTTTATTACTATATAAAAACCTCATAGGCATATGTTGAACCAATAATTTTGGTAGATGTGGAGGAGAAGTATAAGAAAATGGTCTAAAAACTAAACTTGCATGTTTGTTTATAGGTGTTTGAATGAGTGAGGTCTTCTTGACTAGTTTGAGAGGCTTCTCAAGCTTGGGTAAAGGTCTAATAACCTTCGAAAAACCATTATAGGTACTTTTAGGGTGTTAATACAAGTTTTTTAGTAAGAAAAAAGCCTAAATGAAGACTTTCCCCATGTTTATACATGGAAATTAAAGTTACAAACCTTCATGGGGTCATCAAGGGCATCAAATATTTCAAAACACCTTATAGACATTTGATTCCACCCTTGGAAGACTCTCTCAGCCATAAACAAATTAGTTCTAGTGACAGTAGGTAGGATTATAGGAACTAAGACACAAGTAGGTTGTTGAGGTCATAGTGATGGGAGCTCTCAAGACCAATGTAGTTCTTTAAAAGCCTTCTCAATCCAGTCTTAGAGAAACTTGTGTATTCAAGTAATGAGGATATATATGACTTGGTAAACTTGTGTTTCATATGTAAGAGTCCTAGAGGGGAGTCTAAAAAATGATTTCAATCAAAATTCCCTATAGAGGCCTTGTGGAAACTAAATATGTTCTTAAAAGAGCCTTAAAAGACATGATACATACCTACAACATTAGTTTGGATATCCTTAAATGTGGACTAGAGCCTTAAAAGACATGATACATACCTACAACATTAGTTTGGATATCCTTAAATGTGGACTAGGTGTTACAAAAGTCAATGTGAGTTATAAATAATGGAAAACAAGAGTGTTACATAGAAAGGAGGTTGAGAAATATGATGAGACATGGAGGTAGTGCAAGATGAAATAAGCATCAAGGAATAGAGATTAGTTTGTAATCTCCCTTTAATAAATGAACTTGTAACTCTTCATTCAAAAACTATGTCACCCTTTCATGAAGACTATTATCACACCAAGCCAACAGATGTAGAAAAGGGATTATAAGACTATTTTTCTTACTTTCATGAATGCTGTAATTGATTTTATGATGGATGATAATCATCATATACTTTTCCCATGTCCTTCTCTCTCTCAATTACTCTATATATTTGTCCTTTAATGTCTTGTAAAACATCCTCTAGCTGGGTATGGTGAATCCATTCTCAATTTAACACGTGTTCACTTCCTTTGGAGTGAATACAAACTAATTTATGCCTTCTGAAGTCTATATCTAGTATATTTTTTCCTGGATTATTTTATTAATGTTAGTGATAGTGTATTAAATTTCCTCTCATTTATATTTTATAATCTTACCTCTTTGTAATTAGGTATTCATCTTTCAAGTCATATGTAGTGTATACATGGTCTACAAGAGTTGAGTATGGAAACTCTTCATTAGTGTATTCTATTAGACCTCTTGATTATTCTTCTTGGTTGGTGTAGTTAAACATAGCCTTCATATTTAAATGTTTATGTTGGGAGAGTTTTTTTGGGGTTGTGTAATCATATTTTAGTCTTATTCTAGTTCAGTCAAAGATAAGAGGAGAAGATTTAACATTTGGTGCATCACCCCATTTCATTTCTTTCAACTTTCTCTCTCACATATCATTGTAGTTTAAATAGGTATAGTTTTAGTATTAGGTGTATAATTAATAAAGACATCCTTCCCTAGAGATTCACTCTACAATTTAGGTTAACCACATCCTAGGAGTGTTTCCATTGTGTTAATTGGGTGACAAGACTTGAAACACCTCCTAAAATGGTGTAAATCAAACTGATAATAGTTTTTGGCATGCATGGTGGGATAAGTACTCAAATTAACTCATATATTGAAGGATTGTTGATGTTTTACTTCAATACAACAACCTTTGGAGTCATTTATATAAACTACAATGGTGAATATAAGTTCATTTATCTAGTTTTAGTAGCCCAAGTATTCTTTCCAAGTAATTACCCTTTGTATTTTATTTTCCACATGAAGTTTTATGTATAAGTTTGAAGTAGATTTCAACTTGACCCAAGTTGATGAACCATATAAATATTATATTGATCTATATCAATCCTATGCAAATCCATACCAGCCCTATAATTATCCCACTTTCCCCTCATAATTCTCTAATTATGCATCTAATTCTCCTTACCTATAAGGATGTTATCTCTCCTCTCCTCCTCAACAACCTTACCAAGCTTTTCAACCTTCATATTGACCTTTCCAAGCATGCCATCAATCCTATATACCCCCTTTGGCTCCAAGTCAACCTTCTCATGATCTTATCCTATCCCAAATAATTAGTGATGTTAAGGCCAACCTTGTAGAAATTGATCAAGAAGAGAAAAAAATGGAAACTTGCCTCCTAAAGATCCTCAAACAAGTAAATTCCCAACCTTCTCACCCACTCCTCATATGCCAATCTAAAATCAAGAGAGAGATAAGGTTTTAAAAATCAAACCAAGAAAGTTTCCAAGTTTTTTTATCCTTTCATCTACCCCTCAATTTTAAATTATTCATAAGGATGAAATCATATTAGAATTCAATAGGTTAATTACCAAGTGTAAAGAGAAGAATAAAGAAACTTTAACACAAGCCTATTTTTATTTTCCCCAAGAAATCTTAAGTAATCCCACTAACCCCAAAATCTCAAGTTTTAGGAGTGCCTCTTAAACCACAAATCTAATTCAATAGCATCCCATAATGTTTTATGTTCTTATTCCACCAAGTAGACCTTCTTTGTTGGGAAATACAGAAGCACACAATTGATTACCAAATACAAGCAACTTAATATGTGGAAATTACCCAGAATCACAAGTAACTAGAATTCAAAAATAACACAGAATATGAGAGATAATACACAATTGTATTAATACTCTTCCAGAATGAAATACAACAAAGAAGATTGCCACAGTTCCTCTTCCTTACACACCTCTAGGGCGTAAACAATAAATCTTCCCTCAAAGCTCTCTCTCTTACGGTCCCAACACACAACTCAAACACAGATTTGGTGTTCACCTCCAACTAGTTAGTATCCACTACTGCTAGTACTCCAATGCTCCACGCACACCACAAGTGCTCCACGCACTCCAAGTACTCAATTTACTTCAAGTAGATCTCCCATGAACCTGCAACACCCTGCACCTCAAATGATCTTACTTATGGAAGGATCTTCCTTGCCTTCCTCTTTGCTCTCTTTCTGAGTACACACTGTACTCCAAGTAGATCCTGCTAGATCTTGCTCCTTGTTGTGTTGCTATCCTCCCTATTCTTGCACACCTGTAAATCAATCTAGTTCTGCACACCTGTAAACTTGGATCATGCACACACATACACCTACAGATCAATGATCTTACTTACCCATGTAGATCTCCTAACGTAGCCATGCACACCTACTGACCAAGATCCTACACACCTGAAGAACTCTTCTAATTCTCCAAAACTAGCACCCACACTTGGCACTGATGTGGAACTAGGAGGAACACCCTTGCTCACTTCACACATAGAAGGAGCTAACTTTGCTCAACTCAAACTAGAACACTTTACAATACAGCCCATGAGTCTCTTAAATAGATCTCATGTAAACAATAATTAGACATCTAATTACAATAATTAAATCCATAGCTTCTAGTCTAAATTTGGCTCTTGACATGAAAAAACTTGTTTCATTAACTAACTACCCATAAAACTTGTAGTTCTGAACCACACAGGTGACCGACATCGGTCCCTATCTGCTTGGAGGTGACCGACATCAGCCGATCCCTTACCGACATCGGTTGCTCTTCCTATCTAATCCTACCAATGTCAGTTGGCCTAACCGACGCTGGTGTCTGTGACACTTCAACAACCTCTCTACAACCTGCTCCTCTATTTGCATCAGTGAAGCTTTTAGCTCCACAACCTAACATTCTTTCCCTCCCACTATCTCCCTTTTTTAAGGAGGACTCATTATATGGAAGGCAAGTGAAGCAGGGGCCTTAATGACTCATTTTCCATTTGAAAATGAGCAATATATCCCTACTCCAATAGTTGGACCCTATTTCCCTCCCACCATATCCCTTTGCATTATAGGACCTATTCTAAGGAGATTAGATGAGGAGCATCCAAGTGAATAGAATAAGTCTTCAAGTGAACATGATGAAAAGCTTAAATTTTTAGTTACAACTACAAATGAGCCTCAAAAAGGCTATGATGAATATGTTCAAGTGGTGGTTATAGTAAAGGTATAATTGAACATTCCTCAAGATGTATCAAATGTCTAAGAAGAGGAGTATCTAGATGAAGAGAATTTAATCATTCTTATTAAATAGTGTATTTAGTGGTATGAACAAGAGCTTTGTTGGATAAATAAGATTCCATTAAACATGGAACAAAAATAAGATCGTATTGTCGAGAGCATGAGGGAGATCTTAATAAAGACATCTTGCTTGTTAATATTATTAAGTTGCATGAGAAAGATGAATAATTTTAAGAAGACATGATAGTTGATCAAGTTGTAGCAAGGCATGAAAGAGATCCCAATGACATGTGGTAGTCATACTTGGAAATTTGCAAAGAATTTGAGGATGTTTGTAGGCTTGCATCTAATGAGGAGAAACATTATGGTGTCAAAGATGTTTTCCCCCTCATAAATGGACAATAGGTTGACCCCAACAAGTAAAGATAGTAACAATATGATTTCTTTGAAAACTTGGAGGCCCTTAGTGGATATACTTCTCCTAGAATATATAATTAAGATAATAATCAAGTTGCATAGGTTAGCTTTCATAAGGAGCATCCTCAAGTGGCTATGGATAGTTAGGAATAACCATTGGGTGAGGCATAATTTGAAGTGTTGATGGTATATAATTAGACATGGGCAATGTATAATAAAAAAATTTATTTACATGATCATATAACATATGAATAAATGGGTGTTTTGGGCCTAGTTACTAGTCAAGGGAATAATGAACATATCAAAATCTCAAGAGATAATACATAACCCTCACCTCAAAATCAATATTCAAATAAAATCCATCCATAAAGTGCCAATTGGTTCATACAAAGTCAAGAAGGTTTTGAAATTTTTCCTTTTGATCAAGGTGGAACAAGCCTTTGAGGTCGTATACATAGTAGGTTAGTCTTTTGCTTTCTCCAAGTGATTCTAGTAAAATGTTACTTAGTTTTTTATTGATTATCTTTTCCTTAAGTCCCCCATGGGATAGGTGGGTTTGTTTCCTATTTTTTATGTGTTTATGAAGGTGTTATCAGTTATCTCAACTTATTCTAAGGGCTTATAGTCAGGTTTCAAGATCTAAATTAGGTTTGTTGTTGAGTGATAGGTGACTCCATATCATAATAAACTAATAAGGATATTGATATAATTATTAATTAGGTTAACCAACCCCTATGACTCACCAAAAATGTTGACAATTTGGCCTCCTAGGCCAAAATTCAACCTTTACCATCTAAAACTTGATTAATGCTTTAGTTTCCCTTTTAAAAGAGGTCTTAATGAGTTCTTATGAAGGCTTTAGTATAGTTTAAGGTTATTTTTCAAAGGTTAAGGTATACTTGATCCATGGTGAAAATAGTGATGTGGTGGTCTTCAAGATTACATGGTGTTCTATAATAGATGAGGGAGTTATAAGCAAACTTGGTAAGATAACTTTGTCTTTTCAAGCCTAGCAAGTTTAAGGTAATTTCTTGGAGATTAAGGTTTCACCTTGTTTTTCTCTATTGCTTATTTCAATATTTTAAAGTGACTTCTTTGAAGGATATCAAATGGGATTAAAAATGATGTGTAGAGTTCAAAGGAGGCTATTTTAGGCCATTTGACATATGATGAAGATCATATTGTATTTTCATTGTTCGTACATACATCCAATATGTAATATTCACCCATATCTAATGTGCATTCACTTTTGAAAATTTTTTGTTCATTGATTTAACTCCAAACATATTATAACATTATGATTCATAGGATAATAATGTGTTTGGTACATTACAATCTCATTATATAGATTAAGAAAGACTTCATTGACATTTGGTACATAGCTATAGTAGAGCATTTGCCCCTAAATAGACAAGTTTCTTGATGGAGAAGAGAATATGCAAGTTTTATATGGTGGACCATAGTATGTATCAACCAAATGGATCATGGCATAGGGTGATAGAGTCTAAATAAAACCTCCTCATGCCCAAAATCATGCCAAAATAGAGTAGAAATCTTTCAAGTCCTCCATCAAATTGTAGGAAAGCAAAGAAGGTCAGTAGGTTTAGTGTTGGTTCATGGAGGAGAGAGAGTGGAAAGTAAAATTATATTATGGGAAGGATAATACCCCTATGTCCTTATAATCCATGGCAAAATTTCTAAGTTTGAGGGGCAGAGCTCTATGAACAATCACTAAGAACTTTACTACCTCTAAAACCCTAGGAAACCCCATGACCTTATTTTTTTTCCATTTTGAAGACATATTGGAGCTATATGGATGAATTTTATTGATTTAAAAACACTTTTAAGAGGTATATCACTCCCTATAGTATAAAAATCTAAGTAAACACCTATGGACTAGACCTACAAATGGCAAGAAGTGTTATGTGTTGTTGATTTTGACATGATAGGCAGGATTCTTGAAGGTGTAATGTATTTTCAGTCAAGAAAGTAGTCGTATTGAAGTATAAAAATTTTCAATCAAATTTTTAATACCCTATACAACTTCCTCAAACCTATCCAAAGCATCATCAGAGCCAAAACATGAAGAAAATGGTATAAGCATGCATGTCAAACATGATTATATCAAGTCTATATCAAGGTTGCATGAAATTTTTATGGTTTTGACGTATATCCACACTTAATAATGATTGTATTAAATTTAAAAACATTTTATAATACCTCATAAAATCATTAATAGGGTCAAATTTGATTGAACATGAAAAACCAACATGATTTTGCATGCCAAGCATGATTGTGTATAGTCTATAGGTGTAGATATGAAGAGAAAATGCATGTTTTGTATTGAATATTATGTAAAGAGGATTTTTATGAATGTTATGGAACATAATTAATATTTCAAGAGTGACTATACTCCTTGACATGAGATCAAATCATCATAAAAGGGCCAATTGGGTCAATATTGTTAAACTACATGTAAACCCTAGGCATGGACAAATAAAGTTTTAAGATTATTTGAGGGGTAAAATAATTTAAATTAATATATGAAAACATTTTAGGGGATGATTTATACATAAAATATTAATTTATAATTTAAAAAAATAAGTATTAGAAAGACTTTTTCACACCCAAAACTATCTCAACCTTCACCTACAAGCGTGCAAGTTTGAGAAGGTCTTGTTTCTCATGTGAGAAGTCAAATGAGTAATTCAATGTGGAATAATGGCCTTACAGAATGTTTTTAATGTTTTTATACTCCAAATTCATGGCATTTTTTAGTCCATCAAGTGGATCAACTCTATGAATAATTATTAATAAGATAGAGACCTCAAAACTACCTTTATTGCCCTCAAGGAGCTCGATGACTATAAACATCCTTTTAGTGACTCTAATGCACCTAAATTTCCTTTAAAAATATTCAATACCATCTGAAATCCTCATGGGCATAAGTTTAATTAATAATCTTAACATGTGTGGAGGAGAAGAACAGGAAAATAGCCTAGAAACTACATTTTTTGTCCTATTTGTAGGTATTTGAATGAGTGAGGTATTCTTGACCAGATAGAGAGGATTCTCAAGCTTGGTCAAAGGTATAATGACCTTCCACAATAAATTATAGATACATTTAGGATCTAAGATATGTTTTCAAGCAAATAATAGGCCTAAATGAAGAATTCCCCCTTGCTTGTACAAAGAAAGTGAAGTTAGAGACCTTCATAAGGCCACTAGGGGAATCAGATATTTCAAAACACATTTTAAGTAGTTTATGCCACCCTTTTAGGACTCTCTAAGGCATAAACAAGATAGTTATAGTAATACTAGGTAGGATGGAAGGAACTAATAAACATGTAGTTTGTTGAGGTCATAGTGATGGGAGCTCTCAAGACTAATATAATCCTTTATAAACTTTCTCAAGCCTATCTCAGATCAAATCCACTCCATACCACATTTTTTTAGGTAGTGAGGAGAGATATGGTTTGGAAAACTTTCATTTCATCTCTAAGAAGCCTAGATAAGATTCTAAAAAATTGATTTCAATCAAGATTCCTTATAAATACCTTATGGTAGTTGAATATGTTCTTGAAAGATCCTTAAAATACATGATACACACCTATAACATTAGTTTTGATATCCTAAAATTTGGACTAAGTGTCACAAAGGTCAATGGGAGTTAGAAACAATGGAACATAGGAGTTCTACATAGCAATGAGGTTGAGAACTATGATGAGACATGGAGGTAGTGCAAGATGCAATGAGAATCGGGGAATAGATATAATTTTATAACTACCCTTCATGAAATTAACTTGTAAATATTCATTCAAGAACTATGTCACCCTTTCATGAAGAATACTATCACACCAAGCCAACACATGTAGAAAAGGGATTATAAGATTATTTTTCTTACTTTCATGAAAATTGTAACTGATTTCATGATGGATGATAGTCATCACATACTTTTATTGCATCCTTTTTATCCCTCACTCTCAATTATTCTATATATTTGGCCTTGAATAGCTTGTAAAACATTCTCTAACTAGGTATGGTGAATCCTTGCTCAACTTAACACTTTTTCATTATCTTTGGGGTGAATATAAACTAATTTGTGCCTTCTTAAGCTTACATCTACTATAGTTTTTAATGGATTCTTTGATGAATGTTAATAATAGTGTCTTAAACTTACTCTCATTTTTTATTTCTATTCTTACCACTTTTCAAGTAGGTAGTCTTCTTACAAGTCATATGTAGTGTGTCAAATGGTTTACAAGGGTTAAATATGGAAAGTCTTCATTGACCTATCAATTATCCCTCTTAGATGGTATATTGACCATATCCTTCATATTAAAATACTTATGTTGGGAGAGATATTTTTGGGTTATGTAATCATATTTCAATCTTATTCCAGTTTGTAGTGCATTAAAATACAAGTGGATGAGATTTAACATTTGGCGCATCACCCCATTTCATTGTTTTCAGATTTCTTTCTCAATTTTCCTTATAGTTTGATTAGGTGTAGTGTTAGTATTATTTATAGCATCAAGGCAGCTATCCCTCTCTAGATATTCACTCCACCATTTAGGTCATCATATCCTATGAGTGTTTCCATTGTGTCAATTTGGTGAGGAGACATGAAACACCTCCTCAAAAGGTGAAACTCAAAGTGACAACACTATCAAGATTGAATCCAAGGAAAATATGAAGCAACATCTCACCCATTCATCTAATCCTATGTGCAAGATCTAACCCATGCATAAATCCTCATCTCATCCTCCTATACATAAGCATAACATTTAAAAAAAATAAAGTAGGATAAGAAGGATACAAAAAACTCAAAAGATCATGCACCTTATACTTTAGACAAATGCAAGAATAATTTTGATTTATAAGTGATGCCATCAACTTGTTCCCACACCCATGATGACTCAAAATGTTGTGCATAACAATCCTTTCTTGTGTTTTCTACATCTAGTTCTTCATAAATGAGATATTGATTGTGATGTCACTAGTCTATTGACTAGAGTTCCATTTCCATAGACACCACTAAGGAGTGTTAACACCCCTTCCACATTATGTTTTGGATGAAGGGTTATCCTCTTCATGTAATCATTTACATTGGAATTCAAAATAAGATCATCTTGCAAGTCACATCCTGGTTCTTATGCCTTTACATTATTGTGAATTTTAATACATAGTATGATGAAAATTCACCTTCCAATAAAAAATCAAACATATGGATTACATTGTCACTTGTGACATTTCACATTTAGAGGTATGTAACATTTTTCTAGAGAGATCATATTTTTAAAATTGAGATGCTACATATCACTCCAAAACATAGTAGTGGACTATACACATAAAAAATCACTTTTTAATCCTCTTCAAATCAGATCCAATGAAAAAATTCAACCTTGGTCTCTTCCAAACAATGTCATAAACTTGTCTCATACATGAAGGAGTTTGTGTCTTATTCATGGTCCATCTTGAGACACTTGTGTAGGAAATAAAACTTTCCTTGGTAGTGCATACAATGCAAACAACATTTTAGTAGAAGTAACTATACAAGTTACTAAAACAACATAGTTGAGTCTTTTTATATTTTTAAGGTCTTCTAACACATTTTCAAGTAATACACCACATAGATTTAGTTTTAGGATATCCTTTTCTAAATATTCCTTTATATTGAAGCATAGATTGGAAGAACGATGAAGTTTGGTGCCAAATACAAGAGTTCCTAAATCAGGGTAAGATTAGGCCTATCTCTTCTCCTTGTGGGAGTATAATATTCCTCACACCTAAGAAGGATGGGTCCTAGAATATCTGCATATACTATAGTGTACTTTTAAAAAATAGTGGTGAAAAATCGACACCATATTTCATGCATTATCTACCTCTTGTACTAGTTTTAAGGCATTAAATATTATTCTCATAATCTTAATCATACAAATATTATCTCCAAAATAATATGTCACATACCTAAAAAGGTGCAATGTCACAAGTGATGACATCTTACATAGGCTTGACTTTGTATTAAAAAAAATCATTGTCACTAGACTATATATACTTCTATTATGGAAACCACCCCAAGGAGTATGGATTTAAATTCACAATAGTGAAAAGGAATGAGGCACTAGGTTTTTCCTTTCATAATTATGTTATTCTCATTTCCACTATCAATGATTACATGAAAAAGATAACCCGTCACCCTAAAAATTATGTGGAATAAGTGTTCTCACTCCTCAAATGTGTCTATGGTAGTGGCATTGGTGTTTAGATAAATGGCATTTATATCAATGTCATCCATTTACACAAGATTGGATGTAGACTACACAAGCAAGGATTATTTTTCACAATAATTAGAGTCACCATGGGTGTGTGAGAGATGTTAATGGTACCAATTTTCACCAAACTTATTTCCTTTCTTTAAATTAGAAGGTGAATAAGAATTCAAGTTATATATAACCTTCTTAGCCAATTTTATTTTTTTTTTAAATTATTCATTTGTGTATTAGGATGAGATGAGGATTTTTATGTGGGTTGGATCTTTCACATGATGTTGGATGAAAAGGTGAGATAATGCTTCAAATTTGCCTTGCCTTAAATATTGGAACTGATGCAATAATATTTATATAGAATGTTGGAAGTCAAAAAATCTATCTTCACATGGATATAAGATGAAATTATATTTATTTAATTATCACCTTATGTTGTATAGTCAATTCCTCATGTAGGTGTGGGGTGTAGTCATGGAACTTGTTAGTATAATCTTCGATTGATTATTTCTTACATTGACATAGCTAGTGGAAATTGATGTATTCATCCTAAAATTGGAGGAGAGAATAGTAATCATCCTTCAACATTTCAAAATAAATATTCCAAGACTCTATTGTGTTGGGTGAATATTTTTTCACCAGCTGACTGACAAAAAAATGGTTATATCAACCATAGCATAAGGAGATTTATGCATCAAAATGGGTGTGGTGACCATAGCTAGAATGAGATAAATATCTCCTCTCAGCAAGGGGAGGTTCCCTATAATCTATAGTATGTATGTATGTATGTGTATGTATATGTGTGTGTGTGTGTATATATATATATATATAAGAAAGCTAAAAATACACACAGGGGTGAAATCATACCATCCATCTCTCTTTTTTTAGAGATGATGTTCACAAAATAGAGGAGAATTCCTAGGTAATTGCTGAAGGCATTTCTCTTCATTTAGAAAAGATGTTCAAAAAACTAGAGGAAGACTTCCTAGGTAGTAACTGTAACCACAAGAAACCATATGAAATCACAAAGTCTTTTGTTGCTTCTCTCATTGATTAGGATGAAGGACACCATAATATTAAGCGCAACTCAAAGTCTCCACCTAAAACTACAACAAAGTAAAAGATTACGAAGGATAAAGAGAGATCAAAGTCTCTCTAGTATCCTTTACACAAAACATAGACTGAAGACAATTATGGTAGCACAAAGTCTCCCACAGTCAGCTTCAGGACATCGTCTATATTATTTTCACTTGTTTTGATTGTTTGATTAAATGGACAAGACTATATTTTAGAAAAATACATAAGAACAATTTCCTAAATGACATAAGCTATTTCAACACAAAGTTTGAAAGGTCACTTCTTTCTCATTCACTTAACAAAATATGATTAACATTTTGAGCTCAAAGTCTCAAGAATTCCTTTCAATTTGGATAGAGCTTCACTTCTAATAATAGAGAGATCGCTCTACTTAAAATGAGAGATTACAATATATAGCCTCACAAGAAAGACTTGGGCACTTGTTTTCATGAAAATGGCCCATGTTGAATTGAATGAATTGAATATCTATGAAAGGACCATGCTAGAATAGGTCATCTACCTTGAATTTGGCATTATAAATCATCTTAAATGTCTCCTCCTAAGTGTGGGTTGTCTGGTCTTCTTTATGATGCTTACATGACTATCCATTCACCTTTACTTAATGCAAAAAAATAGGACGCACCTTTGAATGTTTGTGTTCTCTGATGTCCACTTGGTGGACTATTCCACCTATTAGAAATAACTCTCCTATAGATATTTGTATATTTCCTATAGTTTTTTTCTCTTTCCTTGCCACCTTTTGTCTCTTCCTGGCAATCTAAGCTCTCAAGGCTATCTTCTTGCTTTTAGCTAGCCCTTTTGGCTCTTTTCTTGGCTAGTCACTGAGTTTATTCTCAGGTCTTTTGAAAATTAATGGTTATTCCATCACCCTAAATTTGATGTCTATGGGGACATCATAGGTCACTTTGAACCTCTTTAAACCTTGAACCTTGAACTCTTTTGGTTCAAAGGTCCAATGGTTTAGCGATTGAATTTTTTTTAAAGGGCCACATTCACTCTCTTTTTCTTCTTCAGTTGAACCATTTAGTTGAACTTCTTTCTATAACCTTCTGCTTCCTTCATTCACTCAAATCTTCCTTTCAAACTTTGAACTCTTTGAACCCTTTGAACCTTTGAACCATTTTGGTTCAAGGTTCAATGGTTCATTCTCTTTCTTCAAATCCTTTGAAGCTTCAAACTCTTTGGATCCTTTCCTTTTCTAAGTCTTTCAAACTCTTTGAACTTGTTGAACCTTTGAACTCTTTTTGGTTCAAGGTTCAATGGTTCAATGGTTTAATCTTAACTCTTTAAATCCTTATTTTCTTTAAGTCCATCGAAGTCGTTGAACCTTTGAACTCATTGAACCTTATGGAGGCGAGGTTCAATGGTTCAGCATTTCAGAGTAGTTCATTCTAATTGTTTGAATCCCACCGTTAAGTATTTTGATCAAACCTTTGCATTGAACCATCCTCAAAACACTAAGGAAAAGCTTTAAGTGTTTTAAACTTCCCTTTGAGAAAGCTCGCCTATTAAACCTGTGACTTTCTTAGCTAAAAAGGCTTGAATATTTGAAAAACTTAACTTCTCAAAACATTTTGAAAGAAAGAAAGAGACCATTTTGGCCTACAAGACCAAAATGATCAGTATGTTTTCCACAAAAACAAGTGATGGATTTTGGAAATAATAGCTGGCTCCAGTTGGGGAACTTTCATCAATTGAAATTGAACCAATCGAAGGGAGTAGAAACCAGAATCTCAGTGCCTTCATTTATGTCATTGGGCTATGGAGTCATGCTTACCCAAAAAGAAAGGCTCCAAAAATGAATGATGCCAAAAATAAATGAAAAACATAAAATAAAGAAAGACTATACATATGTACAAATGGACCTATTTAACACTTCAAGGATTGAAGTGCTTCAGATGTTGCCCATTGTGAGGTAGAGTAAATGGTGTTCCATCTTGATATTTTAGTAAGAAATTATTTTCACCATTTAAATGATGAATGGCGAATGGGCCTCTCCATAGGGAATCCAATTTTCCATGAATTCCTTTTGGTTCTCTCCTCTTGTCTCACAACAAGGCTTGATCTCCAACCTAAAAATCACAGATCCTTACTTTCTGTTCGAAGAGTCTCTTCACCAGACTTTGATGTGCAACAATTTAGTCCACTACCATAGTTTGTTGCTCATTAAGTTTAGTCAAGCACATGATCCTCTTATCAATGGAACTTTCAAAAGTTGAATGTTCTACTACCTTTGTTAACTTTAATGCTAGTAATTCCAAGGTGATTGGTATCTCTACATTCAGACCATACAGAAGTTGGAATGGGGGAATACCAATTTCCCTCTTAGGTGTAATTTTGTCTACCCATAAAGCATAAAGCATTGTTCTCTAATTGTCATCTACCAGCTTCTTGATAATGATCACCAGGTTCTTATTGATTGATTCTACTTGACCATTTCCTTGCAGATAATAGTCAGAAGAGTGGAAGAGGATAATCCCATAATAGTAGCAGAACTAGGTAATCTCATGAGAAGAGAAATATGTTGCATTATCTGTTACAATCTTAGATATGACCCCAAACTTGGAAATTATGTTTTCCTTGAGGAAATTACATATTACGTGTGAAGTAGCATGCTTGATTAGAATGACTTCCACCCACTTGGTAAAGTAGTTTTTAGCTATAAAGACATAATCATGTCCAACACTCGAGGATGGATTTACAACACCAATGAAATCAATTCCCCATTGCTAAAATGGCTCTTCTATCACCACAGGCTTGAGAGGTAATGTAGCCAACTTGGGTTTGCCAATGAACTATTGACATAGCTCACATCTACACACCCAAGTGTATGAATCTCAAAATAGAGTATGCCAATAGTACCTATCTCATAGAATCTTATGGGTAGTTATAGGCATATAAAAATTCCCTCAGCAAGCTAAATTGTGGAAGGACTCCAAAAGTTTATTTTGTTGCACTTTATCCACGTAGTGAAAGAATACCCCATCAAGGTTGCTCTTATAAAGACCATTGTTCCATAGGACAAAATTGGTAGCTTTCAACTTAACAATCATCTTTTCTTTATGAAATAGGTGAGCATGACACTCACTATAGGTAAGGAAATGAGCAATATTCAAATACCACTCATTTGTAGTGGTGACAAAGAGAACTATTGGCGTGTCTTCAAATTATGTTTCTTCATACTCTACTTCTTCTGGTATGTTATCATCAATTAATTGGCAGAGACCCCTTCCTCACACAAGTTTCATAGGTTTGATCACAAGATAAAACTCTTGAATTTTAGCAATATAATTTCCCCTTTTGGTTCCAAACTCCTACTGAGTTAGGATAGACTTTACTATTGTATCAGGAATCAAAGCAATAGTGTGTGAGTTTAAGATGTAAAAATAGAAGTGTTTTACTACCTTTACCATAGCATAAGCATGCTTCTCCATATTTGAATACTTTAGCTTATGAGATTTAAGAGGACAAATCATAAAAGATATGAGAGATTCCACACCTTTGTTCTGTTGAACTAAGATAGCTGAAAGTGTGTGTTCAGAAGCAAAGTTGTACATCACAAAGTCTTTGGTGTAATCAGGACAAACTAGGATTAGGGCATGGGTGATATCTTCCTTGAGGTCTTGAAATGTCAACTTGTCTTCTTCATTCTAGCTGAAAGTGGATTTGCCTTTCATCATATTGATAATGTGGTGAGTCTTCTCTGTGAATTCAGGGATGACCTTCGTAGAAAATTCACCTTTTTAAAGAAAGAGTGGACTGCAATCTTATTGGTAGGAAGAGCAAGCTCTTGAATGGATTTGACCCTTTTTGGGTCAATCTTTATGCCTTCTTAGGATATAGTGTGACTGAGAATCCTACCTTCTATAACCCCAAAAATTGATTTCTTGAGATTAAGAGAAATACCATTCTACCTACATCACTCTCGCACTTATTGTAGATGATGCACATGATCAGGATGATGTTTAGAAAAGAAATGGATAAAAGCAAGATCCATCAGTCTTTGGAAAGTGGCACCAGCATTGATTAAGCTAAAAGGCATTCTATGATATGCAAAGGTGCCCCAAGGTGTTGTGAAAGTGGTTTTATGTTGGTCTGCTTCACCAACTTCCACTTGATTATATCCTAAAAAGCCATCTAACATTGATAAAATCTCAATACCAGTCACTATCTATAGTAGTTGATCCATGATGGGTAGGGGATAGTTGTCCTTTAAAGATGACTGATTCATATTTTTGAAATCAACACACAGGTGAATTTCACCATTCTTCTTTCTCATAGGGACTATGTTCGCAATCTAGGTGGAATGATGGATTGGAAAAATAATTCTTGCATTCAAAATTTTTTGTATCTCAAAAAGAATAGTGCCTGATATCTTGAAGTTATACTACCTTTGCTTCTACTTATGAGGCAATGACCTAATCTTGAGAGGAATTTCATGTTGGATTTCTTCAGGTCTGAGAGATTTTAGATCATCATAAGATTATGCCAAAACATCAATGTAATGGTGAAGCAGAGTGATAAATTTGAGTTTTTCATTAGGGGTACAACAATTTCCAATGTTGACCATTTTTGGATTGTCTTTTGTACTCAAATTTATTTGATCAAAATCCTTGGAGAATTTTGAATCTATTTGTTGTTCCTTAATAAACCTATCATGCTTGTCAAAAAGTTTCTCAAGAAAAACTAATCCTTTGGGAATTTTATTCCCTTTGAGCTGAAGGAACTCTTCATCAACTTTTGAATTTGTTTCAAGTGCCGATTCTCATAATGGAGATTCACTACCTTC
This sequence comes from Torreya grandis, assembly GCA_037957365.1. Lineage (NCBI taxonomy): Eukaryota > Viridiplantae > Streptophyta > Pinopsida > Cupressales > Taxaceae > Torreya > Torreya grandis. The sequence goes on along the minus strand of JARHVA010004808.1, from coordinate 1,179,861 downwards.
AAAAGGAAGCTTCTCAAAGTTGTTTATCTATTCCAAAAAAGTAATAATTTAGTTGTCACCATTAAATATCTACCAATGGTCAAAATCATCTAGTACACTTGGTCAAAAGACTAGCTCAATAGTGTACCTATCTTCTTTGAAATCTTGGTGAGGGACCAAGAGAGTTTCAGAGATAGCCAATGCATCTGCATGACTATTGAATTCTATAGGCACTATAGAAATACTGAAAGCATCAAAGCTTTCAATTTAGTCCCTAACCAGATTGTGATAATGTCACAATCTCTCATTCTTGGTTTGATATAGGTTCCTCACCTGGGAAACCACCAGCTCAGCATCTCCCTTGGCATGAATGAGCTTAACACATTTATCTTGAGCAGGATTTAATCTAAGCAATAATGATTCATACTCAGCAGTGTTGTTAGTGTTGCTAAACTACAACTTATATGCATAAGGGAAGGTATCTCCTTGAGGAGATATCAAATCTACTTTAGCTATAAAATCAGTAGAAGAATTATTGCCATCAAATTCAAGAATCCAAACATCATTAGAATTTGATCTTCTTTCAAATTTTTCTTCATTAGGAAGGGAAGATCCTTTTTCATCTATACTGCACCCTACCAATTCTTCTGATGTCTCATCTAAATTTTTTGGATTGTCACCTATGGAACTTTCATCTGTTGAAATAGGAACATCTTCAGTAGATAGAAAGTAATTAACCATTTCTAGAGAATCAAATAGAATTTGAGCTTCAGGGGCTGACATTTGAGTGACAATGTACTTTGATTCCTTCTTAGGAAGCAAACTTTGCATGATTCCCTTGATAGGAATCCTCACCTCAAACAGGTTCATGCTCAATTCTCCAATGCCCTTGCAAAAATGTTGCTCAACAAGAATGTCATAGCACGCTGGGATGTTAGCCACCAGGACTATCATTTTAATTCTTTTATCTAGGAAGGCCACAAATGCAAATTGAGCATCTTTGATCTGTCTCAGTAGAGGCACTTATTTTTTTTCCATGGAGAAACATCTCCCAAAGGTCTTAGTCAATGTGAGACCAAGATATTTTGCCACCTTGGTAGGCATGACATTCTCCTGAGTCAATAATGTAACTATTCAATTGATGACCATTTATCAGTAGGGAGACATAAAATAGTTCTATCATTTTAGGGGCAGTTGGAGGAGTAATCACAATATTATTTTGGGCATGTGTGTTCTTTGGGGGAATAGGAGTTACTTTCAAAATTTCTTGTCCTGTAGGGACAGTTTTATTCTTGATGCATTGAACTAATCTATCCAACTGCTCAAGGTTGGATTGCAAGAATTCAAACTCAGACATTTGAATTTTGGTCTTCTTAGCATGGTCAATTATATCAAATGACTGAAACAAATTTAAAATAGAGGAAAGTAGTCCATCAATGTGGGTTTTACTATGTGTGGGACTGGTCTATGAATTTGAAGTAGAAGGTGAAGGAATATTTGAGGTACTTACTTTTTTAGTGATCACCAAGTCCTTTGATTGGAAAGATAGATAAGCCCCTCATTTAATAATTTAAATTGCTGGTTGAGATTCTTTCCCTATTTTTCCTTTCTCTGCTTATTGAGTTGACTGGTTCTAGGACCTAGTAAATATAGTGTATGATCCATCAAATGCTTCTCCTTTACTTTCGGATTCATCCTAGTAATTATGGAAACTAATGTTGGAGTCTCCAACTGATTCCTCTTGGCCTTCTACAAAGAGATCAGCATCATCTTCTTGGTCCAACTCAGGTTGGAAAGAGAAATCATGTTCAACTTCATGATAACCAACTGTTGAGTTAGTTGGTGCTACCTCAATGACAAGCTTCCTTGGTGGGGGAAGAAGGTGATTTGGTTGCCCTTGATTTCTAGTAGCATTGCCCTAATATGACTAGTTGGGAAATATCCTCCTTGATATATCCTGATAATAATGAGGAGCAGACATCCCTTGTGCCATTTGCTTTTTTAGAGCTAACAATTCATTTGATAGCTTTTGCACTATAAGATCAGTGGTGCATGTAGAAGAATATTTAGAAGATGAAGCAGATTTACTTCTATTAGGATCTCTTCTTTTCTTTCTTACTAGGATAAGATCATCTTTAACCTTAGTGGCCAAAATTTGAGCTGTAGCAAGATCTGTGGCTAGCCTGCCTCAGTAGGACTCTCATTTAGGAAACTAAGAATTGATGAAGAAGCATTTGAGATTCTCAGGTGTTGGCTAAGTAATTATGGGAATCTTGTTCCTCAGCTTATCAAATTTAGCAATGAAGTGCCTCATGGGTTCATGAGGCTCCTTCTTCAATTATGTAAGATGGGCTAACAAGCCATGCACATCTTTTGTAGGTTTGAATCTAGCCTCAAATTTGGCCTTGAGAGTGTTCCATTTAGTCACTGTTTGTGCTTGTAGGTGATAAAACTAGTCTATAGTAGTGCCTTACAATGTTTCCACAAATAGTCTGACTATAATGTCTTCATATTCAACACCTATTACACCACAAGCTATGTAAAAGGCTGCAATATGTTCATCATGATGAACCTTCCCATCACCATAGAACCTAGGAAAATTATTTCTTGAACTATGGGGAAGTTCATGCAGAGGTGGGCTTAGATTTAGAGGACCAAAAGTATTACCCTAGGGACCTTGACCTGCCATGATGTGGTTTTTGAAGGGAGGGATAATAAATCTCTATGGGATATGTACAGACAAAGCTCTACTAGCAGAGGAAAGAGAAACTTTGACTGGTATTGGGGACCTAATGTTTGTAGGAGGAAAACTCTTGGTTTGTTAAAGGTGAGATGGTGGAGGAAAAAGATCAAAATTACTTAGCTACACCAACTCAAATATAGGGTTAGCAATACCTTGATCTCTCTGGCTTTGTGTGTACGGTAGATCTGCCAGAGTGTAAAATAAAAATGGAAAAGAACTGAAACTACTTCAATTTGAAGCTTGAGGCTTTAAGCTACTTGTTCTTCCCCAGCAAAGTCACCAAAAATTGTTGGGTGAATATTTTGTCACCAAATGACTGATGACAAAATGGTTACATCAGCCACAGCATAAGGTTATTTATGCAGCAAAATGGGTGTGGTGACCATAGCCAAAATGAGATAAATATCTCCTCTCAGCAAGGGGAGGTTCCCTATAATTTATAGTATATATATATATATATGTATATATATATGTATATATGTATATATAAGCTAAAAATACATATAGGGGTGAAATCATACCATCCATCTCTCTTTTTTCAGAGATGAAGTTCACAAAATAGAGGAGAATTCTTAGGTAATTGCTGAATGCATTTCTCTTCTTTTAGAAATGATGTTCAAAAAACTAGAGGAAGACTTCCTAGGTAGTAACTATAACCACAAGAAACCCATGAAAGCATAAAGTATTTCATTACTTCTCTCACTGATTAAGATGAAGGACACTGTAGGATTAAGCGTAGCCCAAAGTCTCCACCTAAGACTACAACAGAGTAAAGGATAAAGAGAGATCAAAGTCTCTCTAGTATCCTTTACACAAAACATAGACTAAAGGCAATTATGGTAGCACAAAGTCTCCCATAGTCAGCTTTAGGACATCTTCTATCTTATTTCCACTTGTTCTACGTGTTTGATTAAATGGATAAGACTGTATTTAGGAAAAAGACAAAAACAATTTCATAAATGACACAAGCTATTTCAACACAAAGTTTGAAAGGTCACTTGCTTTCTCATTCACTTAACAAAATATGATTAACAGTTTGAGCTCAAAGTCTTAGGAATGCCTTTCAATTTGGGCAGAGCTTTTCTTCTAATAACGGAGAGATCCCTCTACTTAAAATGAGAGATTACAATATATATCCTCACAAGAAAGACTTGGGCACTTGTTTTCATGAAAACAACCCATGTTGAATTGAATGCATTGAATATCTATAGAAGGGCCATACTAGAACAAGTCATCTACCTTGACTTTAGCATTTTGAATCATCTCAAATGTCTCCTCCTAAGCATGGGTTGCCTGGTCTTCTTTATGATGCTTACATGGCTGTCCATTTGCCTTTACTTAATGCAAAAATATAGGCTGCCTTTGAATGTTTGTGTTCTCTGATGTCTACTTGGTGGACTATTCCACCTACTATAAATAAATCTCCTATAGATATTTTTATATTTCCTATAGTTTTTCTCTCTTTCCTTACCACATTTTGTCTCTTCCTGGCAATTTGAGCTCTTAGGGCTATCTTCTCACTTTTAGTTGGCTTTTTCAGCTCTTTTCTTGGCTAGTCACTGAGTTTGTTCTCAGGTCTTTTGAAAGTCAATAGTTAATCCATACCCTAAATTTGACATCTATGGGGACATCACAGGTTGCTTTAAACCTCTTTGGACCTTAAACCTTGAACTCTTTTGGTTCAAAAGTTCAATGGTTCAAAGGTCCAATGGTTTGACGATTGAATGTTTTGTAAAGGGCCACGTTCACTCTCTTTTTCTTCTATGGTTGAACCATTTGGTTGAATTTATTTTTGGAATCTTCCACTTCGTTCATTCACTCAAAGCTTCCTTTCAAACTTTGAACTCTTTAAACCCTTTAAACCTTTGAACCATTTTGGTTCAAGGTTCAACGGTTCATTCTCTTTCTTCGAATCCTTTGAAGCTTTAAACTCTCTAAATCCTTTCCTTTTCTAAGTCCATCAAACTCTTTAAACTCGTTAAACCTTTGAACCTTTGAACTATTTTTGGTTCAAGGTTCAATCTTCACTCTTTGAATCCTTCTTTTCTTTAAGTCTGCTGAAGTCGTTGAACCTTTGAACCTTGCGAAGGTGGGGTTTAATGGTTCAACGGTTCAAAGTGGTTCATTCTAATTGTTTGAAGCCCACTGTTAAGTCCTTTAATTGAATCTTTGCATTGAACCATCCTAAAAACACTAAGGGAAAGCCTTAAGTGTTTTGAATTTCCCTTTGAGAAAGCCTGCCTATTGAACCTGTGACTTTCTTAGCTGAAAAGGCTTGAATATTTAAAAAACTTAACTGCTTAAAATATTTTGAAAGAAGGAAAGAGACTATTTTGGCCTGCAAGACCAAAATGATCAGTATGTTGTCCACAAAAACAAGTGATAGATTTTGGTAACATATTGTAACTCATTATTGAGTGTCATATATAAATAATCACCCAATTCATTATATAGGCTTTCAAATAGGGCATATCAAGCCCCCATAAACACAATACTATAAAAATATGTAAATTTGGACTTGATATGCCCTATTTGAGTGACCCATGAAACCAATAACATTGTTTGTTATATGAGGCACTCAAATAGGGCATATCAAACCTCAAAACATAAATTTGATAAACTAGTTTGTAAATTCAAATTTAATATGCTCTATTTGAGTGCCTCGTGCAATCAAACACTAGATTTTATTACATATGGTTATCAAATATGGAATATTGGTCCCTATAAAAAAATTTAACAAACTAATGTAAATTTAGACTCATTATACCCTATTTGAGTCCCTTGCCAACCAATTTATTAATTTATTTCATGGGTCACTCAAATTGGAAATATCGAGCCTTAAAAGACATATATGACACCCTAATATAAATTTAAACTTTAAGTTCCCTATTTGAGTGCCTTATGCAACCAAAAACATTATTCATTACATATGATACTTAAATAGAGCATATGCATCCCCTTAAATATAAATTAGATAACCTAATGTAAATTGGGAGTTGGTATGCCCTATTTGAGTGCCTCTTGCAACCAATCACATGATTCATTATTAAGGCACTCAAATAGGGCTTACCAAACCCTTGAAACACAAATGTGATAAATTACTATAAATTTAAACTTGATATGCCCTATTTAAGTTCTCCATGTATCTAATTACTTGATTATTTATATGGGGCACTAAAACATGGCATATCAAACCCCTTAAACATAAGTATAACCACCCAATGAAAATTTAGAAGATATTCCCTATTTGAGTGTCTCATGTAACTAATTACTTTATTGGTTTAATGGGGCACTAAAATAGGTCTTATCAAACCCCATGATCACAAATTTGACTACTTAATGTAAAACTAGACACATTATGCCTTATTTAAGTGCCTTATTTGACCAATTACTTGATTCTTTGCATGGGGTATTGAAATAGGGAATATCAAGCCCCCTAAACATGAATGTAATAAACTAATGTAAAGTTGAACTCAATACATGCCCTTTTTGAGTGACCTATGAAATAAATCACTAGACTGGTTGTACAAGGCATTTAAATAGGGTATATAGATCCCCCTAAACATAAATATAAAAACTTAATGTAAATTCAGGCTTGATATGCCTTATTTGGGTGCCTTATGAAACCAATCACTTGATTGGTTACATTAGGTAGTAAAATAGTGAATATAAATCTCCCTAACATAAATATGATAGCTTGATGTAAATTTACTCTTGGTATTCCTTATTTGAGTTCCTCATGTAACCATTCACTTAATTGGTTGAACAAGGCACTCAAATAGACCATATCAAGCCACTTAAATAAAAATGTGACAACTTAATGTAGATTTAAACTCAATATTCCATATTTGAGTTCCTTTTACAAAAAAATATTTATTGGTTACATGGGCACTCAAATAGAGCATATTGATCTCCCTAAACACAAATGTAAAAATCTAATATAAATTTAGACTCATTATCACTATTGAAACTATGATTGATCATGCTATGAGAGAGAGATTTAAGGTTTTAGTTTTATCTCCATCATCAACTCATAAAATTGGAAAATATTTTAGTGTTATATTCTTCTAGGGTGTCCATACTGAGATTTTGGATGTATGGGGTTGCCTCAAGTTTCTTCTAGGAATCACCCATCTTACTTTTGCTTTGAAGTTCTTCTGGGTAAGATGAAATAGAATTGAATATTAATCCTTCCTTATCTCATTATTCTATCATGTTTATAAGAATATAATATAGTTATGCTCTAATAAGATTTATTTGTGCCATATAGCCCAAGATCTTGTGTATGGGGGAAAACCTTACACTTAGAGATAAGTTTTAAGGTATGAAGAGTGTAGGTTTTCTTATCTTGTATAAAGTAACCAACACACATTTAAGTAATTATAAGGGTTTTACTTTCAAAAAATGCAACTTACATTAAATGGGAATCAATAAGGGGAAAATAAAGAGATGAAAAATGCTACAATGAGGTTAGGAACGTATATTCCTATAATTTAGTGGGGAAACACTTCCTTTGATTTACCTAGACTTAATGTGTGAATATAATGCATATGATAAATTTTATATACTCATGGCATGATATCCATCACTAATATTTTGTATATCATAGACCTTAGGTACATGTGTATGCTACATATTTATACACAACTTATAATAAGGTAGTTACATTTACTAAAAGTTACAATTAAAATAACTACAATTAATTTCATCTTCTTCCTTCATGATGGTTTAAATTATTCCAAGTGCATGATAGTTGACATGTATATTCATATGATTACTTTGATGTATTTTTAAGCTTATCATATAACTAATAATATCCATATAGTAAGCCAATTGTAAGTAGTGTGATGACAAGCTCTATGTGCGTGGCATGGGTTTTACTCAATGCAAGTGGATCTACATAGAAGTATTTTTTATGTGCAAATATAGTGGCATGAAATATTTTTCTGTGTAATATGATCTATGTATAAGTCTCATGATACTTATATGCATGTGCAAGGAATGAAACATGAAATACTCTAGGCTTAACTATGTTTAATTTGTATGGGTGTGTAAATGAGAAGTGTATGCATCCGAATATTTGTAGATGAATAAATAACATCAACTTTCAAAAATCCTCAATGATGTCTCTAAAGTCATCTTAACATCACCCCTTATGACATGAAAATATCATATACTAAAGATATTTTTAGGGTTCACTACAATAGATAATCAACTAGATAAGGTCAAATGTATGATGTTGAATATATATGGAGTAGTGAAGTCTAAATAACAACTCATAAGAAGAAGAATATTGTATTCACAACAAAAAATTTCATTAGCCAAAAATTACATAGGAAGGTAAATTATATAGTGAAGAATTAGGTCACCCAAAAAGGTAATTAACTCAGCTCATAATTATAAAATGATTTAAAGTATATTTCCCCTAACGACCTATTATTAACCTAAGAAAGATAATTATATCATGTAGGTAAAACCACATGGTGGGGAAAAGCCTACACTAACACCCCCTTAAGTGTATCTCAGGTGGGTAGAATAATTGGGTCCTAGCACAGAGACCTAATGAGGTACCCAAGTATATAAATATAATCCCATAGATGAGGGAAAATATGGAGCTGCCCAATCCCCAATTAGAGATCACAAATGAAGATACTTTCTCTCAATGAAGGGTTTGGTGAATATATCAAAAATCTACTCTTTGGTCTATATGTAGTGGATATCAATGATTTTTTCATGAATGAGTTCCTAAATGAAATGCATGTGAAATCTGTATGCTTGGTCTATTAATGGAAGATTAGATTCCTATAGATCTTGATTATGATTTGGTTGTCATAAAATATGACTATTGGTCATTAAAATTGGATGCCAAACTCAGTGAGAATCCTCTAAATCTAAATAGCCTTAATGGTATCATTAACAACTCTTATGTATTCTACCTTAGTAGAAGATAAATAAATAGAATTATGATTCTTGTTTGACCAACTAATTAGACCTAAAATAAGTGAGAAAATTTAAACTTAAGTATAATTATTATTTTGAATATTTCCAACCTAATCTGAATCTATATAACTAGTCAAGTTGATGTCAATGCCTGCTCTATATAGAATCTCAAAAATATGAGTACCTTGAATGTAGTGTAAAATCCTCTTATCTTCTTTCCAGTGTAGCTCATGTGGTTCCTATATAAATATAGAGACCATTCCCACTACATATTAATTATAAGGTCTAGTGTTCATAAAGTAGATGAGACTACCAAAAAATTGTCGATATGAAGTGGCATCAACTAAAGGAGATGGAAAATCAGTCTCAATCTTCACATAAGATTGAAAAGGAGTTAGATTTGGATTATAATTTACCATGTTAAACCATGAAATCAAATAAATAATATAATTGGATTGTGAAATAGTGATTCAAGAGTTAAATTAAGAAATTTCAATCTTGAAAAAGTAATGTAACAAGTCCAAGTCAATCATTGAAAACCTATTAGACAAAGAAATTTTCACTACTATAATGGTGGATGAAGAAATCTATGATCAATAGGTCATACACATAGAGAAACAAAACCAATAGTGAATCATCTTACCATAAAATGTAGACATTTGGATCAAAATGGCATATGGTGAACCCAACTGAAGGAATAAATGAGTCCATCTTGGCATGCCAAGCTCGAGGAACTTATTTAAGGCCATAGATTGATTTTAAAATTTTGAAAACTAAGGAAGAATCTTCCACAAATCCTTTTTATTTATCCATGTACATTTCCTCTTTAAGTTCACCATGAAGAAAGGCACTCTTCACATCCATTTGATAGACATCCCAATGATGTGCTATGATAATGGTGAGAGTGATTTAGATTAAGTTCATTTTTTCAATTGGGATGAATGTATCAGTATATTCAATGTGAGTTACCTAATATAAATCCTTTTCTACCAAACATGCTTTGAACTTGTCTACAGACCCATCTACTACAAATTTTGTTTGGTAGAACCACCTACATCGAGTAAGTTTTTATCCTTTAAGAAGAGGGACTAGATCCCAAGTGGGATTCCTTGGCAAGGAACCATATTCCTCTTCCATAGTAATATCCCACTTAATAGTTCTTGATTACTCATGAAACAATTTTGGATTAAAATTAGATGCAATGAAAGTGTGTGGGGAATTCTATAATTATGAACATGTTCACCTAGTGTATGATGGATCTCCAACCCATTAGCCAAAACTTTGCAATGTTTATCTAACCTAAGAAGACTAGTGCCTAGAGAGTTAGGAGGATATTCTCATCCTTTAAATACATCTTGGGAGAAGAAGGAGGGTAATCCTCATTACTACTCTCATTATCAAAACTAGAAGAAGAATATGGATCATTAGGAAGCTGCTCAAATAGATCTAAATCATCAGAATTATCATAAAATCCTAGTGTATCCAAGGAATAGGGAAGAGTGTCATGTGTGGATTCTTAAGGACCCTCTTGAAATTAAACACTCCTCTCAACTAGTAACTCATTCATGGTGGAATGGAGAAGCATATATCCCTTAACACCTTTAGGATATATAACAAAGATGTAAGCTTGACTCTAAGGTTTTATTTCCTTATGTTTCTTCTTTAGAATACAAGCCATAGTAGCAGATCCAAACACTTCAAAGTGATTCATAGTGGGTTTCTGACTGCTTCAATATTCAAAAGGAGTGGATCCTTTCAATGCTTTATGAGGAACTCAATTCTAGATAAAACACATACAGTTGATGGCCTCAACCCAAAATTAAGGTTTAATTGACTTGGAGTGTAGCATACATATTATCATTTCCCTCAAGGACCTATTTTTGAGCTCTATAATACCATTCTATTGAGGACTATATGGAACTATATGCTTTATTTCAATCCTATTTAATGTATAAAATTACTTAAAATGGTTGTTGATATACTCACCACCATTTTTTATGCACAAAATCTTGATGGCTTTACTTGTCTATTTTTTAATGAGCACCTTCAAGTCCTAAAAATGATCAAACACCTCTAATTTTTGTTTAAGAAAATACACCCAAGCATGCCTTGAAAATTCATCGATGAAATTAAGCATGTATTTAGCCCTATTGAATGAAGGTTTTGGAAATGGACCATTAATGTCAATATGGAAATATCTAATATTTGTTCAGCTCTCTATGATTTACCCTTATCATACTTTTCTTCAAGATGATTACCAAGTATACAACCCTAGTGAACTCTATCAAAAAACATGACACATGGTAACCTTGAAACCATATCTTGATGACTAGGTTTATCTAGGTATAAAATAGTTGAGATGGTCAAAATCACTCATTCCATAATTTAATTACTCCATTTGAATGAGTGAGCAGTGTAGTAGAGGGTTGATCAGGATTAAAATGTGAGAAAGTATACAATCATGATTGGTGATATAATTTCCCAATGTAATAATGGAGTCATTATTTACTTCTCTAATAACCATTAAATTGGGTGTGAACTCAAATTTATTTCTCAAACTAATGTGAATGATCTGATAAATAGATAAGAGATTGTCAGATAAAGAGGGAACACATAAAACATCATGAAATGTTACGGCATGTACTTCAATATATCCACTCCCATTAACTTCAATAGAATTATCATCACCCAATAAAATGGAAGCCATATAATAAGGCTCCAAGGATAATAACATGTCCCATGATGAAACCATATGATACAATGCACCAAAATCAATAACTCATGTGGAGGGCTAGGATGCAATTGTAATAAGTGCTTTACCCTTATCTTTTCCCTTCTTACTATATTTATCCTTAGAATACACTTGTGTTGATGAAATTTTATGGGAAGAATCAAGGACACTGATATTGTGCTTCTCGAGTGTATTAGTTAGTTGGTTAATTTACTTCTTTCTGTATTTGGATTCATCATACCCAAATTTATTTCAATAAACACATGTGAGTCTCTCTTTCTTGGGGTTCCCATCTAAAAAGGAATACTCTTTTGATGCTTTAGACTTCTCATCATATTTATGACCCTTTCTTTCCTATGGGTCCTTATTTTATTTCTTCTCCTTGTTGTTAGAAGTCTCAATTTGTCATGACTCATAATTAATGCATGTGATTTAGATAACTTTAGTGTACCCATTTAAATGAGATTATCTTATTCCTAAGTTAAGTTAGCATCAAATTCATCTAAGGACAACATGATCCATGTAGCTCCAAGGGCATGCTTGGTGACATAGAAGGTATAAACAAAGACATAATAATTAAATCCCAACTTGGCAAGGATGGAAATAATTAATGGATCATCCTTTTTGTCAATGCTACATTGTTTCAACTATAACCTAAGTGATTTGAAATTTGTGAAAAAGTCTTGTATCATATCAAAATCATCTAGGCTCAAACTAATGAGATCATTCTTCAACTCATGACCTCTAATTGTATCTTGCTTCCCAAAGAGTTTTCATAAAATTTTCTAGACTTCATTAGGAGTAGTATCAGATTCAATATGAAAGATTAGGTTGAGAAACATAGATAGGCATAGAATATTAGAGGCTTTGTCACTTTTATTATACCACTTTACCTTCTTTACCATAGGTATCAGTTATTTTTCTATACCCATCATGATCTAGTGTAAGTCTTTGCTCCTCAACAGGATTTACACTTTGACTTTCCACTCATGATAGTTGAATGGTGTAAAAATTAAAATAGAACTTAGATCCATGGTGCAAAAAGGAAGTATGTGTTTAAATGTGTGTGTTAAAAGACTAGAAATATATAACCCCCATGAATTTAGAGAGGTTCAAATTTATAAGGCACAAGAATATTACCAATGTGTATAGCTCAAAAAAACTCACACTATTAAAAAAGGCACCTCAAAAGGAGTAGTAGGCTAAAATTTATAAACATTTGAAGTTTTGTATGGCAAGGGAAATCTCCACTTTGTAGAATTTGAAAAATTTTGGGTGTACAAAATTTTGGATTGGGTGTTATAGTTAAGCCTCTATTAGTAGGAATCAAATTTTAATCCCCCTTCATATGACCATGCCATGTGACCAAGGGGATAATACCTTCTTGTGAGGGTTTGAAATCCTACTAAATTGAATAAACCTCCAAAAATACAAATTCTATATAACTTCTCTAAAATTTGAAAGAGACCCGTTTGGTTTCTTGTCTTAACCAAAAAAACCCAGAAATGGTTTTTTCCTCAAAGTCACTAAAAAGTATGTTTTTTTGTAAAATTATAAAAATGACCTTAAAATCCTCCAAAAATGGACTGTCATAAAATTAGGTCATGTTTACAACCATTCCTAAGGTTTTGACACCTTATAACTCTAACAATGCTATCCATTTTTCATTTAGAGACTCTATGTATGTATATTTGCATGAACTTTTGAGAAACCCCACCAAACCCTAAAAAATCAAAATCAATGAAAATATGGAACAAGAAAGAATATAAGATATCACAATAGAATCAATAGATTAATCAACTACCATAGCTAAGATACCATGTTAGAGTGGGACATAATTAAGGATTAATAGGATAGGGTTGAATACATGAGGCTAAATTTATATGGACTAGTGAAATCTGAAGGACAACTCATAAAAGGAAGAAGTTTGTCTTCACAACAAAAAATTGTATTAAAATTCATTAGCCAAAAAGTACAAAGGAATTTGCATTATATTGTGAAGAATTAAGTCACCAAAAAAGGTAATTAAGTGTAGCTTAGGTGCATAGAATAATTGTGTCCTAGCACAGAGACCTAATGAGGTACCCAAGTATATAAATATGATCCCTTAGAGGAGGAATAATCTGGAGCTACCCGAACCCCAAGTATAGCTCAAAAATGAAGATACTTTCTCTCAGTGAAGGGTTTGGTGAATATATCAACAATATACTATGTTGTCTATATGTAGTGGATATCAATGACTTGTTCATGGATGAGTTCCTAAATGAAATGCATGTGAAATCAATATGTTTGGTCTATTGATGGAAGATTAGATTCCTATAGATCTAGATTGTAATTTGGTTATCATAAAATATGACTATTGGTCATTAAAATTGGATGCCAAACTTAGCGAGAATCCTCTTATTCTAAATAGCCTTAATGTTATCATTAATGGCTCCTATGTATTCTACCTTATTATAAGATAAATAAATAGCATTATGCTTCTTTTTTGACCAACCAATTAGACCTAAACTGAGGGAGAAAATGTATCCTAAAGTATACTTATGATTTTGAATATTGCTAGCCTAATTTGAATCTATATAACTAGTCAAGTTGATGTCAATGCCTGCTCCATATTAAATCTAAAAACTATGAGTACCCTAAATTTAGTGTACAATCGTCTTGTCTTTTTTTAGTGTAGCTCATGTGATTCCTACATAAATATAAATACCATGCCCATTACATATGAAATATCAAGTCTAATGTGTGTAAGGTATATGATACTACCAAAAAATTGTCAATATGAAGTGGCATCAATTAAAAGAGATGGAAAATCAGCCTCAAGCTTCACACTAGATAGAAAATGAGTCAAATTGGATAATAATTATCCATGTTAAACCATGAAATAAAATCAATAATATAATTTTATTGTTTAATAATGATCTGAGAGTCAAATTGAGAAAATTTCAATCCTGAGGAAGTAATGCAACAAGTCCAAGTCAATCATTAAAAACCTATCAGACAAAGTAATTTTCACTACTATGATGGTGGATGAAGAACTCCATATGATAAATAGGTCATACACATAGAGAACCAAAATCAATAGTGAATCATCTTACCATAAAAATGTAAACATTTAGATCAGAATGGCATCTAGTGAACCCAACTGAAGGAATAATGAGTCCATCTTGTCATACCAAGCTCAAGGAACTTGTTTAAGGCCATAGATATATTTTAAAAGTTTGAAAACTAAGGAAAAATCTTTAACAAATCCTTTTTGTTAATCCATGTATATTTCCTCTTTGAGTTCACCATGAAGAAAGGCACTCTTCACATCCATCTGATCAACATCCTAATGATGTGCTATGATAATGGTGAGAGTGATTTAGATTGAGTTCATTTTGTCAATTAGGATGAATGTATCAGTATATTCAATGTGAGGTACCTAAGAAAAATCCTTTTCTACCAAACATTCTTTGAAATTGTCTACAAACCCATCTACAAATTTTGTTCAGTAGAACCACCTAGATCGAGTAAGTTTTTGTCCTTTAGGAAGAGGGGCTAAATCCCAAGTGGGGTTCCTTGGCAATGAACCATATTCCTCTTCCATAGTAATATCCCACTAAATAGTTCTTGATTACTCATGAAAAATATTTGGATCAAAATTAGATGCAATGAAAATATGTGGGGAATTCTATAATTGTGAACATGTTCACCTGGTGTATGATGAATCTCCAACCCATTAGCCAAAACTTTGCAATGTTTGTCTAACCTAAGAGGACTAGTGCTTAGAGATTCAGGAGGATATTCCACATCCTTTGAATATATCTTTGGAAAATGAGGGGAATCTTCATCAGTACTCTCATCATCAAAACTAGAAGAATAATATGGGTCATTATGAAGTTGCTAAGGTAGATCTAAATCATCAAAACTATCATCAAATCCTAGTGTATCCAAGGAATAGGGAGGAGTGTCATGTGTGGATTATTATTGACCCTCTTGAAATTAATCACTCCTCTTAACTAACAAATCATGGGTGGTGGGATGTAGAAGCATATATCCCTTAACACCCTTAGGATATATAACAAAGATGTAAGGTTGACTCTGAGGTTCTATTCCCTTATGTTTATTCTTTAGAATATAGGCCATAGCAAGAGATCCAAACACTTTGAAGTGATTCATAGTGGGTTTCTAATTGCTCAAAGGTCTAAAAGGAGTGAATCCTTTTAATTTTTTATGAGGAACTCAATTCTAGATATAACACATACAGTTGATGGCCTTAGCCTAATATTGAGGTGCAATTAACTTGGAGTATAACATACATATTATCATTTCCTTCAAGGACCTATTTTTGTGCTCTACAACACCATTATATTGAGGACTATATGTAACTATATGTTTTATTTCAATCCTATTTAATGTATAAAATTTCTTAAAATGGTTATTGATATACTTACCACCATTTTTGATGCACAAAATCTTGATGGCTTTACTTGTCTATTTTTTAGCTAGCACCTTCAAGTCATAAAAATGATCAAACACCTCTAATTTTTGCTTAATAAATATACCCAAGCATGCCTTGAAAAATTATCGAGGAAATTAAGCATGTATTTAGCCCTATTGAATGAAGGTTTTGGAAATGGACCAGTAATGTCACCATGGAAATCTCCAATTGTTGTTCAGCTCTATGTGATTTTCCCTTAGCATACTTTTCTTCAAGATGCTTACCAAGTATGCAACCCTAGTAAACTTTGGCAAGAAACTTGACTCATGATAACCTTGAAACCATATCTTTTATGACTAAGTTGTTCTAGGTAGTAATAGTTGAGATGGTTGAAATCACTCATTCCATAATTTACTTACTCTATTTTAATGAGTGAGCAGTATAGTAGAGGGTTGGTTAGGATTAAAATGTGAGAAAGTATAAAATTGTGATTGGTGATCTAATTTCCCAAATGAAATAATTTATTCATTATCTACTTCTATAATAACCATTAAATTAGATTTGAACTCAAATTTATTTCTTGAATTGATGTGAATGATATGATAAATAGATAGGAGATTGTTGGATAAAGAGGAAACACATAAAACATCATGAAATGTTACATCATTCACTTGAATATATCCACTCCCATTAAATTCAATAGAAGTATCATCACCCAATAAGATGGAAGCCAGAGAAAAAGGCTCCAAGGATAAGAACATGTCATGTGATGAAGCCATGTGGTACGATTCACTAGAATCAATATCTCATGTGGAAGGATAGGATGCAACTGTAATAAGTGATTTACCCTTATCTATTCCATTCTTACTATCTTTAGCCTTTGAAAACTCTTATGCTGATGAACTTTGATGGGAAGAATCAAGGACACTAATATTGTGCTTCTCAAGCGTATTAGTCAGTAGGTTAATTTACTTCTTCTTGCATTTGGATTCACCATACCCAAATTTCTTTCAATAATCACATGTGAGTCACTCATTCTTGGGTTTCCCATCTAAAAATGAATACTCTTTTGATGATTTAGACTTATAATCAGATTTATGACCCTTTCTTTCTAATATTTCATTCTTATTTTATTTCTTCTCCTTATTTTTATATGTCTCAATTTGTCATGAATCATAATTAAGGCATGCAATTTAGAATACTTCAGTGTACCCATTTAAATGAGATTATCTTACTCCTGAGTTAAGTTATCATCAAAGTCATCCAAGGATAGTATGACACATGTAGCTCTAAAGACATGCCTTATGGCATAGAAGGTACAAATAAAGACATAATAGTTAAATCCCAACTTGGCAAGGATGGAAAGAATTAGTTGATCATCCTTTTTATCAATGCCACACTATTTCAACTATAACCTGAGTGATTTAAACTTTATGAAGAAGTCTTATACTATATTAAAATCATCTAGGCTCAAATTGATAAGATAATTCTTCAACTCATGACCTCTAATTATGTCTTACTTCCCAAAGAGTTTTTTGAATTTGGTCTAGACTTCATTAGGAATAATATTCGATCCAATATGACAGATCAGGTCAAGAGATATAGATAGGCATAGAATATCATAGGCTTTGTCACTTATATTGTACCACTATGCCTTATTTACCATAGGTGTCTATAATTTTTCTATATCCATCATGATTTGGTGTAAGTCTTTGCTCCTCAATAGGATTTGCACTTTGATTTTCCACTCATGATAGTTGAATGGTGTAAGAATCAAAATAGAAATCGGATTCATGGTGAAAAAATGAAGTATGTGTTGAAATGTGTGTGTTAAAATACTAGAAATATATAACCCCCATGAATTTATAGTGGTTAAAATTTATAACGCACAAGAATATTACCAATGTGTAGAGTTAAAAAAACTCACTTTCAAAAAAGGCACCTCAAAAGGAGTAGTAGGCTGAAATTTATGCACATTTGAAGTTTTGTATGGAAAAGGGAAATCTCCACTTTGCAAAATTTGAAAAATGTTTGGTGTAATTTTTTTTGGATTGGGTTATATAGTTAATCCTCTACTAGTAGGAATCAAATTTTAATCCCCATTCATATGACCATGCCATGTGACCAAGGGGCTAATACCTTCTTGTGAGGGTTTGAAATGCTACTAAGTTGAATAAACCTCTGAAAATGCAAATTCTATATAGCTTCTCTAAAATTTAAAAGAGACCCATTTGGTTTCTTATCTAAACCAAAAAAACCCTAGAAAAAGTTTTTTCCTCAAAGTCACTAAAAAAAATGGTTTTTTGTAAAATTATAAAAATGACCTTGAAATCCTCCAAAAATGAAGAAAAATCAACTATCATAAAATTAGTTTATGTTTACAACCATTACTAAGGTTTTGACACCTTATAACTCCAACGATGCTATCCATTTTTCATTTTGAGACTCCATATATGTAGATTTGCATGAACTTTTGAGAAACCCCACCAAACCCTAAAAAATCAAAATCAATGAAAAACTAAAACAAGTAAGAATATAAGATATCATAATAGAATCAATGGATTCATCTACTAGCATAGCTATGATACCATGTCAGAGTGGGACATAATCAAGGATTAATTGGATATGGTCAAATGTATGAGGCTAAATCTATATGGACTAGTGAAATCTGAATGACAACTCATAAAAGGAAGAAGTTTGTCTTCACAAAAAAAAATTCATTAACATTAATTAGCCAAAAAACACAAAGTAACATACATTATATTGTGAGGAATTGAATCACCAAAAAAGGTAATTAACTCAACTCATAATTATAAAATGACTTAAATTACATTTCCCCTAATGACATATTATTAACCTAAGTAAGCTAATGAGACTATGTAGGTAAAACCACAGTGATAAAAATCCTACACTAATAGACACCTCAATGGATTATCATAAATTATCCTAAAGTTACCTAGAAAGTCATTGTAACATAGCTCGCTAAAGTCATAAAAACACCCTAATGTCACCCTCTAGAGATGCCTCCTTCATGCGACATTGAATCTAACTTAAGGGTTTTAATTTCAAAAATGAAAAGCCAATGTAACTTTAAGATGAATTAAAGGTGACTTTAGAGGGTGACTTTAAATGGTCTAAATATTTTAGTGTGTATATAAATCCATGTGTTAATATCCATTTAGATTTCACTATCTTTAATAGAAGAAAGGTTTTCAAAATTAATGTTTTCCATGCCTATAACTTCTAAAAATGTTAGAAATCAATTTTAGATGGCCCAAAAACCTACAAAACAACCATTGGTTTTCCCTAAATAGATGTTACATGAAAAAATTAAACCTAGAAAACCTTATGTTCAATTATGAAATTCTAAAAGTGACTAAGTACTAACCAAATTTGATTTTAAAAAACTTATCTTCTAAATGATAACTCTTAAAACTTTGAAATTGATTTTAGAAGACCCAAATTGGCCCTAGTTTCTTATATTTAGTAAAATAAATTTAAATTATAATATTTTTTTGCCTATACATGTTTATTTTACAAAATATACATCTTATAATTACAAAACAAATGTTGTGATATGCACTAAAAAGGGTGTGTGTCATTTTCATTACATAGGATGCACACCTTTTGAAATAAAAAGGGTGCACACCCTTTACAATAGATAGTGCATATGCCCTTTGCACTATATATTCCTTTTATAAATGGTGTGTACCCTTTATACTACGTATATTACATAGGTGCATGCCATTTGAAATAAACAAGGCACACACCCTTTTTAGTAAATAGGTCATATGCTATTTTCATTGCATATACCCCTTATAAAGGGTGTGCACCCTTTGCACTACATAAGGTGCATGTCCTTTATAAAGGGTGTATGTCTTATTTATTATAAAGGGCATGTGACCTTTTTTATTACATAAGGTAGATGCCCTTTATGATTTTTAATTCAATCCAATTAAAATTCAAGTTTGGGGGCATCTTTCAAAGGGTGTGCACCCTTTTTAAAGGCGTGCTCACCATTTTTATGTCAAGGATGAATTTTTCA